>PVKU01003385.1:0-180573 GCA_004027475.1 Anoura caudifer | reverse complement strand
TGGAAAGCCGGAGGGAGCTCTGGCGCTGCTGAGCTTTGCCGAGGGGCGGTGTGAGGCACAGTCGTGCCGACCGTGAGCAGGGGTGGCTTTCAGATGAGTTAGACCGTTCTACCGCGTTTCTCAGTCATTGTCCTGAGATTGGCAGAGATACACTGTAAAAAAACTGGACCAGTCTTGGAAATTTAAGCTTACCACTAAAAAAAAAAAAAAAAAAAGAATCTAATTCAGTACCTGGTTACGTCTTGATTGCAGGGATATCTGCTCCTGTCGTCTTTTTTGTGGATTATGCTTCCAACTGCTTATTCATGGAAGAAATTGAAGGCTCAGTGACTGTTCGAGATTACATTCAATCCATCATGGAGACTGAAAAAACTCCCGAAAGGCTCCTCGGCGTAGCCCAGACCGTCGGGCAGGTTTTGGCTCGCATGCACGACGAGGACCTCGTTCACGGCGACCTCACCACCTCGAACATGCTCCTGAGACCTCCCCCGGAGCAGCTGGACATCGTGCTCATAGACTTTGGGCTGAGTTTCGTCTCGGCGCTTCCGGAAGATAAGGGGGTTGACCTCTACGTGCTGGAGAAGGCCTTCCTCAGCACCCACCCCAACACCGAGAGTGTGTTCGAGGCCTTTCTGAAGAGCTACTCCGCCTCCTCCAAAAAGGCCAAGCCGGTGCTCAAAAAACTCGATGAAGTGCGCCTGCGAGGGAGGAAGAGGTCCATGGTCGGGTAGGAGCCTGCGCGTGACAGCCACGGACAGTGAGGCCGTCGGCTTCGGGTGCATTTGAAGGAGCGTTACGAGCGTGGATTAGACCTGAAGGAGATGGGCTGTTCACACGTGCTGCCTGTGCCAGGCTCGTTGGTGCCGTCATTACCCGCGGTCGACTGTTCTCCCTGGCCCGTCCCCCGTGTTCTAGGCGGGACTGAGCGTATGGCGACCCTGGCCCGGGCTTCTGCCTCAGGTACATGGGCGCGACATTAAAGAACGTCCAACCGCATGATGAGGAGATGATTCTTTTGATTCCCGGTGAGACCAGAACAAAGTCTCGATACACTGATACAGTGTGTCTTTGGTTTCTCTGTTGTGTCCACGACACTCTTCTCGAAACCACTATAGAGGGATGCACCCCGCCTTTTTTAAAACGAAGTGGAGTCAGAGACTAGGAAATATTACGTGTGCCTTCCATGTGGTACGGTGAGCACTGTTTTGTGACACTTTACACATATGTACATACAGACAAGGGTGTGCACTGGGTTTTAATGTAAAATGTATTTTTGAGGGTCATGGTGGGGAAAAAGATGAAAACCACTTGACCAATTTCTCTTAAAAATCTTTTATATGACATTGTTTTTATATTGTGGCTCTGTAATTTTATGGTCATCTTCTAATTAAGACAAGTGATTGAATACAGTTCCTTTTGGTTTATATAGGTAAAAGAGTGAATCAGTTTGCATCACTGACAATAAGAAGATAGAGCAAAATTGGTGAAGTGGCTGGGAATGACCGCAGTTTGATAAAGCCTGGTTTAGGGGAAGGTGGAGGAAAACTGACTTGAGATGCCAAGTGCCACTAATCAGCTCACACTTAGCCTTGCCCAGCCTCGGTTGCTTGCCCCGGAGGAGGTGTGTGTGGAGGGTATAGTGAAAATCCCCTTTCCTCCTCGTCGGCTCCAGCTGGCAAGTGAGTATTCCAAGGGCCGCTGTGTGCCTGGCGCCGGGGCGGGCAGTCGGTGCAGTGTGAGTGAGGTGGACAGGGTGCCTCCCGCGTGGAGGGAACGTTTGGGTGGACCGAGTCCGACCTGTGTCTGTTTCCTTCAGCACGGCTGGCACCCTTCCTGGGCTGTGGTGACCCGTAGAGAGAACTAGCGCCATCACCTGGTCACTACGTGCCAGGCATTTTCATCCTGGGCCTGAAACTGCTCTGCACCAGGTGTCGCCCCGTTTCATCGATGGAGAAACGGGCTCAAACTGCGGGCAGCTTGTCCAAGTCAGCGCAGGGAGCGAGGGTGCTTTTACCCGCCTCCGAAGCCCATATTCTTTCCACTGACCCTTTAAGAAACGACATGCTGGATACGACAGGCCTGTCTTACGGAACGCATCGATGGTGCCTAACATTTCCCAGGATCTCCTAGGGCTACAGGAGCTGGCAGTTCTTTCTCAGTGAGTGTTCTCCACAAGGCAGAGGACTCATTCTGCAGGGTCCTCGTACGTACGGTGAGGTGGACTGAGGCTGACGGGGGCCTGGCTGGGGCACGACTGGTTGACCCACGCGTGCAGGAGGTAAACAGCAGACCCCTGGCACTCACTGCATGCGGGTACTGGAGACGCGCAGGGAACACCAAGGCTGCCGTTTCTCTCCTGGGAAGCGGAATGTAAGCACCCACGACACACGTGCTGTAGAGGGTGCTGAGATCCTGAGTGAGCTCGGGGGCCAGAGGGAAGGGTGGTCAGGGAAAGCCTCTCCTGAAGTGCCCAGGGAGCTAAGATGTGCCGGAGAACCGGGAGACGGGATGCGTGTCCAGGCAGAAGGGCGTCGTGTGCAGAGTTGGTGGGGGAAGAGCATCGTCACCCGACAAGGCCAGTGTGGCTGCTTTGCAGCAGGCCGGGAGGGGGACCGGGAATGGATCAGAGAGGTGGCTGAGGGCCTTGTAACAAGGTTGGGTTTTATTCTTCATGGGCCATGGAGGGTTTTAAACAGGGAGACCTGTTTTGAAAGGATTCCATTGGTAGAAAAAGGACTAAAGGAGGCAAGAGTGGAAGCAGGAAATCAGGGAAAAGGTTACGCACCTGACCAGGCCGATGATGACGGTAGCCTGGGGGTGGAGGTGTGGGCGAGCATGCTGTAAACCGTCTGATGCCCACCGGTGTGAGTGACGTGGCCGCCAGCAGCCGTGGGGAAGCAGAACTGATCTCTGCAGGCACTGAGAGGGAGGGGGGTACTGCAGACTGGAGAGACTTTACAAATGTTCCCAGGAGCGTTGTCTTTGTGTACTCGGCCCACGGCCCCTGATGGGCCTAAGCGGGCAGTTCAGTGTCTCACACGGCACAGCGACACCCTCTGCAATTCCAGATGGCTCAGAGTCCCGTGAGGACAGCCGGGGGCATGCGCGGCTCCGTGTGAGTTCCCACCTGAAACCCCCCAGGCAGGAGTGACAGTCCCCATGTTATAGACGAGGAAACACTCAGCAATGCAAAACACCATGTCCTAATGTCACAGCATGTGGCAGAAGTGGGATTCAAGCCCACGTTTTTAACAAGTTTGCTGAGAGGTTTGAAGTACTTTATGTGCATTAACCCATTTCACAGATGAGGCAACTGAGGCAGAGAGAAATTAAATCTTGCCCAAGGTCACCCAACTAGTGGGGGGACATGGCCCACATCTCCTAGAATATTTAAAAGAGCCTCATGGGCAGTCCCTGGGCCCCAGAACAGACCCAGCGAAGCCTGGCATAGTGAGTGCCCATGCGTGTTCTGGTTACGTTGGCTGTGCCGCGCATGCTCGCATCGTGTGCTGGCTGCAGGGCGCTGGAACCACCCGCAGTAATGACCATGTGTGAGGTACAATCTGCTGGAACTAAGAAAGTCAGCCCTAATCCTGGTCCTGTTCCAATGGCATTTTAATTCCAAAAACAGGCCGCTGGCTGGTGGGCTACAGCTTGCCAATTTAATTTTTTTAAATACTGCATTAAAACATTTGTCTCGATTCCTGCGTGTTTAGGTGCCCCCTGAAGTTGTGCCCTAGTAAGAACTTCACTTGCCTGGTCCCAGTCAGCTGGCTGTCGCTGACTGTGACCATGTGCTTTCAAGGGCTTGTCCCAAACCTCTTTTTGGGGAACTGGGAATCTCCTCTCTGGCCCTGAATTCAGGGCACTGCAACTCCAAAGCGCGGAATTCCCCTTTTCCAAGCCCAGAGGACTGGCTCTCTTTTGCCACCAGAGGTCGCAAGTTACTGTCATTCCCTGTGCAAAGCCATAAACTAGAATGTTCCCTCCCATTCCTCCTCCACCACTTCCTTCTCTTCCTCCGTCCCTCTTTCTTCCTTTCCTCCTTCTGCCTCCTCCTCCTTCCCTCTTTTCTTCCCATCTCCCTCTCTTGAACTTGTTCATTTGTACCCTCCACACTTCAGCTGAGCATCCACGTGTGGCGAGCGAGCACCATGCTAATCCCTCAGGGTGTAGTGAACAAGACGGAAGGACGTGGGGATGCCTGCTCCCATCCCGTCTTGATTTGGTCACCACTCTCACTCCTTCACTCATTCACTCACTAGGCACACTTTTCCACGCAGCCAGGCACCTCCCCCAGTGAATCAAAAGGTCTGGGGCTGGGCTGAGAATTTGCATTTCTAACAAGCTCCCAGGTGATGCTGAGGCTGCCTTTCTGAGAACCACTGCCCTAAAGAAACTCAAGGTGTCTGAACTGGAAACGGATACTGGGAGGGCAGAAACACTGATTATTGACTACACCCATTTTATGGAAGAGGAAGCTGGGGCTCGGAGATGCTGAGAAACTTGCCTGGAGTCATCCTGCAAATAGTAGAGGTTGTGCCAGACGTTGTTGCCTATCAAAAGCTCCACCCTCCCCTCCATTTCTTTTGGACAGAGCCTCACTTGTTCAGGTAGTTCTTAGTGGAAAACAGCTTTATCTCAGGCAATCTCAGATGGGTCCTTGATGTGGGGGGTCACGTGACCTTTATCTGGCCAATAAGACACAAGAGGGAATCTGCACAGTTGCTTCTGGGGAAGATACTGCTTCTTGTAGAAGACGAAAGGGGTGTGAGGATTCTCTCTATGCCCAGACTCCCACACCTGCCCATCAACAATTCCTGCCTTTAAATGCAGTGGTGATATTTGGGGACTCAGCAGCCAGCCATCTTGAGACCATGAGGCCACTCCTGCAGGTAAAGGGTCAGTGAGAAGAGGGCCACGGAGTAGAGAGATGGACAGTGTGACTCCATCCCTAGTGACATCAGACCTCCAACCTCTTCTCCTCGACTTACTGCACACATTAGCAAATGTCTTTAAAGCTGCTGCTTTAATCAGGTTTGCTGACATTTGAAGCCAAGAGTTTGTAATCAAAAGAGATATAGATTCCAGTCCCTGAAGCTGTATTTGTTCCGTGGCATCTGTGCCTTCCTGGGCCAGGTCGGGGCATGTTGAGCAGCAAGGGCGTCTAGATCAAAGGGAAGGAGCAACGACAGGAGGAAGCCAGAACCTTTTCTCCAGGGACCCCGAGGCAAGAGCACGGGACTGAGGTTCAGCCTACTCAAGGCCTGGCCCATCTCTGCCACCTACTTCCTCTTGGAGTTCAGGGGGAAAAGCCCAGCCTTCCCTGGGCCTCACTCCCCCATCTGTAAGATGAAGGGCTTGATCTAGATCAGACATGTGGCCATACCCACAGCCATGCAGCCATTCACAGCCAGCCCTCTGGCGGAGGCCACGCGACCAGAATTCTCTGAAGATCATGCCATCCCTCGGTTCCAAACACTCCAGTGTCCCACCTGAGTCAAGGTCAGTGGGCCCTCCTGCCCCGCCCCAGCCCGTTCTGACCCCTGCTGGTCATTCTGTGTCAGCCACGCAGTTCTTCCAAGTCTTGCTCCCATCCCAGGGCTTTTGTGTTTGCTGTTCCCATTGCCTGCACTGCTGTTCCCACAGGTGTTCGTGTGGCTGCCTCCCTCACTTCCTGCCGCTCTCTGGCAATCACCACATTGTCTTCCCAGGGCACCCTGTGTGAAAGGTAACACCCCACCCCCAGCCCTCCTGAGCTGCCTCCCCGGCTTTAGCTCCGTACCCATTCACGAGCACCTGCTGTCTTCCGTGTTTCTGTGCTCAGTTGCTTCCATCTGCTCCAGGGGCAGGGGGCCTTGCTGATGCCACTGCCCCCACCCTAATTTCTGTAATTAGGTTCCTGGAAAGTGGTGGGTAGCAGTGGGTGCTCTGCAAACATGGACAGGATTACAATGAGTCCTCTCATACAGACCCAACTTGGTCGTTGGGAAGAAAATCAAGGAGCCACGTGAGCCTTCCTCCAGCTACCACAAACACGCACATGTGCGTGCGCACACACACACACACACATACCCCACCTACCCTCCATCTTCCCTGCTGGAGTTCAAAGCCGAGTTGGTCCTGACCTGCAGCTTGGAACAAAAAACAGTCAGAACCCTGGGAGTCTGGCTCTGATCAAAGGCCTCCTCGTGTTTGTAAACCTTTGCTCTGTGCCTGGAACAGAGGGGGTGAGAGAATGGCCGGGAACCCAGAGTGAGTCGCAGTGCCAGGCCAGGGGAGTCCAGGGCCTGCCTGCCCCTCCCCCAGAGTGAGGGAAGACCCTGCAAGGCCACGCTGCGTGACCACCCCCAAGGCATCTCAAGGGGGCACTTACCCTGAATGCTGCCTGAGGTCCACCAGCGGGGACTTGCTTCAACGGCAATATTGCTCTTGGAACTGCAGAGGCCTTCACCAAATGTCACATGGAAAGATGCTGGCCAAGGTACAGGGCTCAGTGAGCACAGTGTGTGTGTGTGTGGTAGTGGGGTGGGGGGGACCGAGCATCCCTCCAGGGAAGGGGAAGGGGGAAACCGGTGCCAATTCTCCCCTCCCCCTGCTTCATTTTTCTTCACAGCACCGACCACCATGTGGAGTGCTCTAAGCTTCACTCATTTATCTTGTTAGGAAGCTACTAAAATGAAGCCTTTGTGAGAGCAGAGGCTTTCGTCTTACTGGATCACTGTGATAGGCCAGCATCCCAGATGATGCCTGATACACAGTAGATGCTCAATTAATTTTGTTGAATGAATGATATTCAGAATCCTAATGGATGTTCATAATAACAAAATACAATGATTTAAAGCAGGTTCAATTACTCAATATTTCTTGAACCTCTGCTGTGTCCCAGGCTCTGTTCCAGGCACTGGGGATGTGGCCAGAAACAATTTGGACTCCTTGTTCTCATAGGGTTTAATCCAGCAGAGAATAATTGGAAATGATGAAGCGTGTTGCGGAGGAAATAACTCAGGAGGATTTTGTACAGAACAAGTGAGGAAGTGTACAGAACAAGTGTTTCATCAGATTAGGTGATCATGGAGGCCCCTCCGAGGAGGTGATGTTTGAGCTGAGACATGATTGAGTAGGAATCCGCCACTATGATAGGAAGATGGGGAAAGTGGGAGAAAGTGAGACCCAGGCAGAAGGAGCAGCCAATGCAAAGAATTTGGCAAATTCAGCCCTGGCTGGTGTGGCTCAGTGGATTGAGTGCCAGCCTGAGAAGCAGGGGGTTGGTCGCTGGTTGGATTCCCAGTCAGGGCACATGCCTGGGTTGCAGGCCAGGTCCCCAGTAGGGGGCACTTGAGAGGCAACCACACAATGATGTTTCTCTCCCTCTTTTCCCCTCCCATCTCCTCTAAAACTAAATAAATAAAATCTTTTTTAGAAATTAAAAAAGGACTTGGCATGTTCAAAGAGCAGAGAAAAGGTCGCAGAGAGGGTGGCAGGCAGGTCGTGGGGTCAAAGAACCAGGCAGCACCTGGTCATTTCTGGAAGTGCCCAGCACAGCGCTGGTCACATAGTGAGCCCTTAATAACTGGGCGGATGACTGCAATCGATATGTAATGCATAGTGTACACAGATTGTTCTTCACTCATTAAAAATGGACTATGGGGGCGTAGCAGGTGTCTCTCACTGGAATTTCAGCTCTACCATGCACTGGCTGTGTGACCTTGGACAGTCGTCTCAATCTCTCTGAGCGTAAGTTGCCCCATCTGTCCCATGGGCATATCTAGTAGGGAAAGAAAATAAATGGCAATCAAATCATCCACTGACTGTGGAAGTTCTTTAAAAATGCCGTCCCACATTCTACTTCCTCTTCAGTGGAAAGGGCGGAGAAACAAAGGAAGGGAGTTGGTGGGTCCAGTCTGGGACCACCTGTCCTCCTGCAGTGCCCTAGGCCAGAGTCTTGCAGACCCTCCTTCCTCTAAGAAGCTCTCCTCCAGGTGAGAAAAGTAGTAAACTATTGCTGTGTAACAAATTGCTCTGGATTTAATGGCACAAAACAGCTACTTCTTATGCTCACAGATCATGAGGATCAGAAATCTGGGTGGGGTGGCAGGGAATTGTCTTATCTCTGATCCGCTAGGGCGTCAGCTGAAGAACTCAAAGGTGGGGGTGGGGGTGGGGACTGGAATCCTCTGAAGGCTGATTCACTCGTCCTCCAGTTTGCCATCACTGGCTGCTTGTCAGGACCCTTGGTTTCCCTCTGTTTGGTTTTTCTTCCTGGTTTAGTTTGAATGCCAAATGTGGTGGCTGTTTCAAGGACGAGAGTCTCAAAGGTGAGGGAACCAGGCAGAAGCTGCACCCTCTTTGCAGCTCAGCCTTGGAAATCTCTAGCATCTGTCTGCCATGTTCTGTTCATTGGCTCGTCACAAGCCCCCACCCACTGTCAAGAGGTGAGACAGACCCCACCCACCACCCTGAGTGGGCAGAGTGTGAGTCCGAGGAGCACATGCGGTGCACATCCAGGGTGGGCACTCACTGGCGTCTCCTTGGAAAGTGCCACCTGTCACCAGCAGAACACTAACTGTTGTCCCTCATTGAGCACCGACTATGGGCAGGCACCGTGCCACACACTTGCCTGTTAATTCTCCGAACATCTCTGTTACTTACATTCCATTCTCATTCCCATTTCAGAGATGGAAACCGAGACCCATCGGAATCAAACCTCTTGCCTTGGGCTGAGCAACAAGCAAGTGCTACAGCCAGAACTTTAAGTGTAGCTTTGTCTCCTGCAGGGTGGCTATTGGAAGGGTTAAAAGAGATCATCCATGTGAAGTGCCGGAAACCATGCCTTGCACGTCGTCAGTGCAGTATATGTTCTTGTTGTTGCTAACAATATTATTATTATTACTTTCGGGCCACCGGATCGAAACCCCTGCCCTAATACTAAGTATTATACTCTTAATCTCTTAGCTGGTGCCAGAACAAGAGAGCCAGGTCTCCACTCAGGGAATGGACCAGAGTTTCTATGATGCTAGCTTGTCTAAACCCCTGGGAATAGTTTTTCCGATTTGGGGTATCCCAGCCTCCCACTCCCAGGCTTCGAATGTCCAAAGTGCTCCCTGCAGGGCCTTTCCCTCCATCCAGCGTTGTCTGATGTGAACCTAACTGAAACCTTTGATGAAGCCAGTTATTGGGCTAGTTCACAGTCAGGTCCCTAGTCTGAAAGGACCTCGGAGAAAGTTTCGTCACAGCCTGCAGGGTCCATTGGGAAATAACTTACCAGGGTTCCAGCAATCATGGAAACACGATCCAGCTGGAAGGGAGCACCACATCCCTTTCCAGGGCTTTCTCTTGCCACCTCTCACCTTCCCGAGTTCCAGATCTTCGCATCCAGTTTTGGGGATTTTGCTATGACATGCACCCTGCCTCATGAGTTACTTGATATTTTTCTTGGAGTGGCTTCGCATTGTGAACTTCAGTGGGTTTAACTTAAAATGAAGATGTTAAAAAATAAATCATGGGCTTTAATAAACAGCAAAACTCACTTGCTCTAAGTCAAAAGTAATGATAAGAATAAATAAAATAAAAAGGAATTGTTACTGTCCAATGTTGTCCAAAGTGTCTGGCTTTCAAGCCTTCTTGGGCTTTTTCGAGAGCTGACCGAGTGCTGAGGTGTTAAAGGGATGCTGACACCCAATTGAGACCCTCTCCAGGGTGTAATAAAGAGTTAAAGGAATACTTTTCATTCTGCGGGATGAAATGTCATTATTTAAATGCCGTGTGGCACAACATGAAAGTCTGTGTTTCTTTGCTGGTATGCTTCTCACTGTGAGAAAGATTCCACTGTCTCACCACATTGCAGCTCCAGCTTCTTTCTTTCCTGGCCTCGTCAGACTATCAGCAAGACCTGCCAGCTCTCCTGCCAAAATATATTAAGATTTGAATCATTTCTTACCACATCTGCCACTACTACTCTGGTTTTAACCATTATCATCTCAGCCCAAAGGATCTTTTAAATAAAACGTGTACCCACCAGGATCACCATCCTGAGGAGCGTGTACCAAACACAGCTGACACTGTAGTTAGTAGTGGGAGACTGAATGCTTTCTTCATGAGATTGTGAGCCACACAAAAGTGTCCATTCTCACACTCTCATTCAACCACAGTGCTTGAAGTTCTAGAAAGTGCAATAAGGCAAGAAAAGTAAATAAAGGGCATACAGATCAAAAAGGAAGAAATAAAACTGTCCTTATTATAGATGACATGGTTGTCTGGGTAGAAAGTCCCAAGGATTTGACCAAAAACAACAGCAACAACAAATCTCTCCTAGAAGTAATAAATAAATTGATACAAGGTAAACACACAAAATTCAGTTCTATTTTTGTATACTAGCGGTGAACATATGTGCACTGAAAAAGACCAATGTATATTCCTCAAAAAATGTGACACATGTAAATCTAACAAAATATATAGGAATTTTAGGTTAAAACTGCAAAATCCTGATCAAAGAAATTAAAGAATTCTAAATAAATTGAGAGGCACGCCATGCTCATAGATTGGAAGAGTCAACATAGAAAAGATATAAATTCTCTCCAAATTGATATACAAGTTTAATGTAACTCTATCAAGATACCAACAGGAATTTTTTTTGTAGATATAGACAAGATTATTCTAAAGATTTATATGAAAGTTCAAAGGAAATACAATAGCTAAAATAATTATTTTTAAAGAACAAAATGGGAGGCATCAGTCTCCCCAATTTAAAGACGTCATATACACTCGCAGTAACCAAGACTGTGGTATTGGAAGACAGACAGACAATTAGAGCAATGGAACAGAATAAAGAATTCAGAAATAGATCTATCGGATATGCCTGATTGACTTTTGACAAAAGTGCAAAAGCAATTCAGTGGGGTAAAAAAATAACTTTTTGAAAAAATATGCTGCAGCCATTGGTCAATGATAGGAAAAAAGAGAAATAAGGAAAAAAACCCTCACTCTAAGTCTCTCACCTTATGTAAAAATTAACATGTGAACTTAATAAAACAAAATGATAAATTATCAAACTTCTAAAAAAAATGGTGAGAAAATCTTCAGGATCCAGGGCTATGCAGAGAGTACTATACAAAAAGCATGATTAAAAAAAAAAAAAGAAGAAGAAGAAAGAAAAAAAGAAAGAAAGGAAAAGAAAAGAAAAGAGAAGAAAAAATGGATAAATTTGATTTCACTGAAATTACAAATGTTTGCTTTGTGAAAGGCTGTTAAGATGAAAAGACTGGGAGAAAATATTTGCAGATAACATTTCTGGCAAAGGACTACCCCCTAGAATATATAAAATACAAAGTGCCACTCAAAATGCAACAGCAGAAGACAAATGGCCCAGTTAGAAAACGGGCCAAGGACAAGTAGAGATAATTCACCCAAGAGGATATGCAGATGGCAAATAGGGGCACCAAGAGACCTTAAACATCATTCATTCGTAGGAAAATACAGATTACAACCACCATGCAGTGTCTGTACACCCCTCTCAGAATGCCTAAAATAAAACCAGTGACAACACCAAATGCTGGCAAGGATGTGGGGAAACTGGATCACTGATAGAAACTTAGAGTGGTGCGCACTTTGGAAAGACGGTTTGGCAGTGTCTTTCAAAACTACCATGCAACCCAGCAGTTGTAGTCCTGTGCGTTTATCCAAGAGGAAGGAAAGGACTCCTCCGAGGCTGCACCTGCAGATGCCTCACCCGCCCTGGCAGAAAATACGAATAACGATATTGACGCACCATCTTTCCCACCGAGGGCTTGCTCGGTGCCCGTCACTGCGCGAAGGCCCTCAAACGCATCATCTCGGTTACACTTCCCCTCGGACCTGTGGTTTGCCAGGGGCGGTCATTATCGTCACTCTCACGCTGCAGGAGTAAACTGAGGCTCGGAGACCCGTTGCTCAGGGCCACGCAGCTAGCCCCTGGCAGACAGAGCCAGGATTTGAACCCCGTTAATACTCTTGAGTGCTTGAGTCCTCACACCGTCACTATCTTACATTTCGCGGGTGAATAAACAGTGTCGAGGAAAGATTAAGCCAGTTGCCCCAGGTCACATAACTGGAAAGTTGTCAGGGCTTCAACCCGAGGCCAAAGTGCCTTCAGAGCTGGAGTCCGGTGCCGAGTTAGTATTTGTGCCTAACTCTTCTTAACTTTTCTGGCCTCTTTCACCCATTCCCGGGGCTGGGCGTCGGGGGTGGGGGTGGCGGGGTGCGGAGGGCAAGCACCACCCTTTTCCTCCGAGGGTAGTAGGGAGAGATGGCTGGTCCCCAAGCTCAGTCTCCTCCCCGGCCCGCCCCCAGGCTTTATTAAAGGGGCGCGTGGTACGGGAGCCGGCAGTCCCGGGCCGGCCCGCTCCCCGACGACTGCACAGATGGCGGCGCTGGCGGCAGTGGCCAAGAAGCTGTGGAGCCGGCGGCGGCTGCTGGTGCTGCTGGTCACGCCACTGGCACTGCTGCCGGTGGTCTTCGCCCTCCCGCTCAAGGTAACGCCTCCTCTGCCGGTGAGCCCCAGTCCCGCCTCCCGGGCAGCGCCGCCGCCGGTGGGACTCTCTCTTCCTAAGCGTCCCTGAGATGAGAGTGGGGACCAATGAGGTCCTAGTCCAGGCAGGTTTCACCAGTTCCCCCTCTGTCCTCTCCTCTCTATCTGATGCTCTGAACGCCCCCACTGCTCCTACCCTTCCCCAGCCGCTCCTTGGAGCGGGAGTCCCACCCAGCTTTCTGGGTCTTTTTCAGGAATGATTTCTCTTTTTGGAGCTCTAACTACAGGCTTGGCTGCTGTTTGTGGCCCATTTCTCTTGGTGATGACAATGAACACTTACTGAAGGCCAAGCTGTGTGACCTGGGGCAAGTCACTTAACCTCTCTGGGGAAATGATAGTGCCAACCCCTGAGGTTGTAGTGAGTATTAAATGAGGCAATAGTCATGTGCCAGGTAAGCATAACGAGGTGCTCTTTTTATTTTTAATTTGTTTTTATTGTTGACACTATCACCTACGTCCCCATTTTCCCCCTTTGCCCACCTCTACCCAGCCCCCGACCCGCCTTCCCTCTGTCTGTGTCTGTGGGTCATGCATACTTGTCCTTTGGCTAATCCCTTCACTGTCTTTCATCCAGTGCCCCCTCCCCACTCCCCTCTGACAGCTGTCAGTCTGCTCCTTGCTAAGTGAAACAAGCCAGTCAGAAAAAGACAAATACCATCTGATCTCACTTAGATGTGGAATCTAATGGACAAAATAAACAGAGCAACCACATAGAAAAGCCTAATGATGTTTTGAGGGCGTATACAGTGGTGGTCCCATGAGATCACAATGGAGCTGAAAAATCCCCGTTGCCCAAGTGATATGTGGCCACTCTGATGCAATGAAACCCCGGGCCAAGTTCAACAAACACTTACTAGGAGCAAGGTCAGATGAATGCCAGATTTATCGGGGTGATCACTTCATAGGTCTAATCACCGAGTTGTACACCTGAAACAAATATAATGTTGTATGTCAACTGTAGTCGAAAAATGAAAACATTTTAAGAAAAGAAAGGATGGAACGAGATGAAGCACATAAGGCAAAGCTTAGCCCTGTGCCTCGCTCCTAGTAAGTGTTTGTTAAACTTGGCTGTCCCCATTGTGCAAGGTGCCTGGATTAAGACCCACCATTATTAGGCACTTACTGTATGCCAGGCCAGGTAGCACTGAGCTTCTTTGCCTTACATGCTTCATCTCATTTAACCGTTTTATTTAAATTGTTTTATTTTTCAATTACGGTTGACATACAACATTATGTTAGTTTCAGGTGTGCAACCCGGTGATCAGACATTGACGTAACTTATGAAGTGATCACCCCGATAACCCCGATAAACCTGGTGCCCATCCTCACACGTTTGCAGAGATGCGGGGGTAATCAAGCCCACTGCGTGGCCAGTCCTATAAAAGCACAGAGCGTGCAATTGCGTGCCATGTGCGACACTCGACAGCACACGACTACGGTGCTGGTTTGTGCTTTGCTGTTTTCGACGTAAGAAACGTCCAAACTTGGAGAGAATTTTTGTGAGTCCATTTGAGCCGAACTGATGACAGCTGCCGGGAAGCAAGATCTCAGTGGATTGAGAAAATGCTGGAGGGTGGCAGTTTCAGAGTTTGTGTTATAGATTAGAATCAAAGGAGAAGGCGAGGCGTGGGGGTGACTCAAAATTCGCTGGTGGTGGATTAAGGAGGTGGGAGGGAGCAAAGCAGGGGCCTCTCTGAGATCGAATAAGGATGGAGAGACCGCACTTCTTCTCCATGGGTGGGTACGGGATAGTGAGCCATGCCCGTTTCCAGCACAAAGCGATGGTATGTGGGGAACAGGGTATCAGGAGGGGTCCTGGGGTCCCCTGCTCCAGTGGGAGATTGTGCCCTGAGGAGTCTGGGTAAAAAGGGATCACTCCGACATCCCTAAGGCTTGTTATTGTAGATACAAAAAGACAACAGACAAGGCTCCCTCGAGGCACACTCTGGGCTACGGGCCCAGGACAAGTCTCCCTACCCTGACGCATTTAGTTAGGAAGTTTTACGTTCAGATCATCCTGTGAGATTCAGATCATCCTGTGAGATTACTTTCCGTCTCTGAGTTTGTAAGGCCCGCCATGCAGGCCTCCCCTGAGGGCGTTGGGTATGGGATGTGGCCCCTTTTCCATCCACACTCTAGTATACTTTTCATTGTTATTTTTATTGTTATTTCTACTTACAAAAGCAAAGTTTGCTGTAAGCGGTAAGCCATGTTACGCCAGCAGCAGCTTTCTGCATCACGTGCGTACGATCTCTTGATTGTACCACATCCTCACATGCTTGATTTAATCTCGCACAGCTTGGTACAGTAACCTGCTCCACAGGTTTGTAGCCCAGGAGCAGCAGGTTAGTCGTGCAGCCTGGGCGTGCAGTAGGCTGGACCAGCAGTCCCCGACCTTTCTGGCACCAGGGACCCATTTCGTGGAGGACAATACTTCCACGGATCAGGCGGGTAGGGGTTGGTTTCAGGATGATTCAAGAGCATTCCATTCAAGCTCACTTCCTGCTGTGGGGCCCAGTTCCTGACAGGCATGGACTGGCCCCGGTGAGGCCTGAGGTTGGGGACCCCTGGGCTAGACCATCTCGGTTTGTGTAAGCGCACTCGGTGATGTCCGCAGGGCGATGAGATTGCCTGAAGATGTGTTTTCTCCCGTTGTTAAGTGGCACATGGCTGTATATGTGACTCTCTTAGAACTGAGCCTGGTATGCAGTAAGTGCCCAATAATGCACTGGTGGGCCTTAATCCAGGCGCCGTGCACGATGGGGACAGCCAAATTTAACAAACACTTACTAGGAGCGAGGCACAGGGCTAAGCTTGGCCTTACGTGTTTCATCTCATTCCATCCCTTCTTTTATTAAAAGACGTTTTTATTTTTCGATTACAGTTGACATACAATATTATACTAGTTTCAGGTCTACAACCCGGTGATTAGACATTCATATAATGTAACTTATGAAGTGATCACCCTGATAAATCTAGTACCCATCTGACACCATACAAGGTGCATATTTATTACAATATTATTGACTATATTCCCCTGTGCCACATCCCCATGACTGTTCTGTAACTTCCAATTCGTACTTCTTTGTCCCTTCACTTCTTAGTCCCTTTGCCTTTCCAGCGCCCCACACAGCACAATAATTATTTACCTCATTTTTCAGAGAAGAACACAAGGCTCAGAGAGGTGCAGTGACTTGCCCAGAATCACACAGCAAGCAGCTGAGTGGAGGTTTGGTCCCTAGCTTGTCAGGATCGAGAGCCTGAGCTGTTTCTGGACTCTCAAAGAAAAGTCTTGAAGATCACAGGCTGCAGGATGATGTCGAGAATGTCTAATGAGGATCACTACCTATGGGGGCGGGAAGGAGATGCTACGGCAGGTCTCCATGGGCAGGTCCCTCACTTGTGCCCAGTCACTCTGAGGCACCCTGGGGAGACACCAGGCTCATAAGACAAGGCTTTTCTACTTCCAGGAAGTTGCTTCCCCATCCCCAGTGAGATATTAGATGTTCATAAAAGTAATAGTAATGAGAGGGTGTAATTTAGTGCACTACCCAGCACCTGCCAGCGCAGACCAGGGTAGCTGGGACAGGTGTTCAGAGAGTGACCAGAGGAGGGGACCCTCCTTGGGCTTAGGGAGTGAGGAGGTGACACCAGGTGGTGCCCAACGCAGGCAAGTCCTTTAGTGTGGGATTACCCAATGAGACTTTGCAACTAGACTTTCTGGACATGGAACAGAAGAACAATAAATGCGAATAAAATTAGGTCGCTTTTTTCAAAAAGTATTCCATCCTAGCCACTCGCTGGTCTCGGGATCTTGAGCCGACCTCCTTTCTTTTAAGGCTCTCACTCTCCTTGCCTGTAAAGGGGGGCGATCACCGTCCCTGGTGGGTGGATGGGTGGGTCGGCAGAGCTCCGGGGAAGAAGAGATGAAACACGAAGGGTCTCTCTCTGCAGCAGAGGGTTCTGGAAACTTCTTTCTCTGCTTTGCCCTCTAGCAAGATCTTTGAACCCACGAGCAGGTCCAGGAGTTATGGGGCCTGAAGTCCGAAGTATTTGAGGGGCCCTGTTTAAGAACAAGCATGCAGATTTACAAATGCACGATTGAGTGTGGAGTTTGGGAAGGGGTGTGAAGCTTCATTAGCTGCGCAGTGGCTCTGCTTCCCTGGGAACCCCAGCGTGCTCGGGTAGCAGGAGTGCCCGTAACCCCCTGCAATGGCGGTAGCCTGATGAGCAAGGTGTTTCACTGAATGCTTCACCCTTACTGCTTCCAGGCACCATGCCAAGAGCTTCACAGGCATTGTGCTATGTAATGTCCACATAGCCAGAGGGGCGGCTGCCATTAGCTTCCCTATTGAACAGGTGAGCAAATGGAAGCTCAGCAAGGTTGGGTGACTTGCCCAAGGTCACACAGCCTGTACAGGCCAGATGCAGGGTCTGTGCTTCTAATCATTGTACTTTATACTCTTCCCTTCATCATAAATGAATGAAGACCTCTCCTAGTTCCCTACAGATCCCTGGTGGGGACCTTCTGGCTGTCACTGCCTCTTTATGTGGCTGACAAACCTATAAGGAGGGAAGTCTGGCTTCTTGGGAGATCTTGGCCTCCTTCCATCAGCATCCTTGAAGCCCTTCCTCCATGTATATATTTTAGAGATGAATAACTGACATGTTTCTCAACCTAATGCACCATGTGAATAAAAGCATCCCGAGAGAACATTGAACAGAGAACCCTGCTGTTTTTATTGATCCATGACATACATTTAAAACAAACAGAGTGGGTTGTTTAGGCAAACACAGCTTCAGAACAATCTGTGTAATCTTAATCACCTGCAACCCTGCGATAACTCTCCCAGAGTCTATTGGTTCGACAGTGTGCTGACTGTGCAAATGGAGCTCCAAGGCCAGGGTCCTCGGTGCCTGCCCCCGCCCCCAGCAACAGATTGCCACTTCCAAGCCTCTCTCACCTAGAAGTTCTGGAAGCACCAATGCAAGTTGTATTGTACATATGGGCTCCCCAAAACTTTCGCAAAACTGCAGATACCAGGTCAGGAAAGAGGTTTGAGATGCTTGGGCATCTGCCCTTGGCCCCTGTGTGGGTCCTGGTTTTCCACGCCACTGTGGCTCTGAGGTCCTAGGAGTCTGATTGGTTGAATGGGTTGCTTCTCAGGCACCTGTCCCATGGCGACAGGTGAGCTGGTCTGTGGGAAGGCTGGGGTTAATCTGAAGGGCAGGTGGGTGGGGGGAGGAACAATCTCACATTTGTCCTCCTGGCTGGGAACCGCTGTCAGCAGGGAAGAGAAGGAGTGGGGTGCACTTCTGGAATGCAGTGGTTGCAATTTCCAGCGCCACTGGGGATCCAGCTCTTGCTACAAAGAATGCTGGAGACTCGGGAAGTCAGGATGTTGCTGGGGGGACTGGCCTTGGGCAGCTAGTGGGGACAGACGAGACTAACGAAGCAGGCTTGCGGATCAGTGTGTTTGCAGAGAAGGCTTGCCCCCTTTTCCACCTTCCCCCCACTGAAAGCAAATTTAGCCGGACTGGCCCTCGGGCCAGTTCTGACAGTGGGTGCCCCCCACCCCCCGTCACTCTTTCTAAGGATGTTCGGAGGAGGAGGAGTTTGAGGGTGCTCCAGGCAGGCCTGCTGCAGAGTGCTGTGCAGGCCGTGTGTGGCACAGGGGTCTTGAGGAGGCAAAATGCGTGAATCCACCTCAAGCCAAACCTCCACACTCCGCAAGCAAAACCACACACCCTGGTGCCAGGCTGGATGCGCCTGAGGGAGAGCCCCCTTCCCCAGTTGGTACACAGGTAGCCGCAGCCTTGTCCTGGGGTGGTGGGTCTTTTTAGGGAGTGATAGTGTACCTGTAAGATCCGAGACCCATTCTTTGCATTTGCCTAATTCTTTGGTGGGGGGCATTTGGGAAGGGTGACCAGGAAAATGGTCATTTTGTTCTCAAAATGAGAAGAATTTTGAGTGTTTGGGATCAGAACCTGGATTCTCATTCCGCATACTTGTTCTGTGACCTTGGGCAAGTCGTTACTTCTGTGGGCCTCAGTTTCTTCATCTATAACATGGCCATAATATTAGCCTCCTCCTTGCTTATTATTTGGGCCCAGTGAAGTCATATATTATGCCTGTACCATAACTTCTTGCATTTTTATTCAATGCTCGATGTAAGTTCTAACTCTCCCATTCTTCAGATGAGGAAACTGAGACTCCGAGAAGTTAAATGATAGGAACAGTGTGGGTTTGAGTTGGAAAGATGGAGGTTTGAGTTGTGGCTCTGAAACTATGAGGCAAGGGAGCCTGACTCGGTGACCTCACATTTGTGAGCCTCAGTTTCCTCATTTGTGAAGTGGGGAGGGTTTATATCCCCCAAAGAGCTACTAAGAGAAGGTGCAGAAATTGTCCGGTGCAATGCCAAACATTAGTGGAAGTTTTTAATAATAATAACTTCTCATTTCCCCCATTTATCTTATGTTATTTTAGATGCCTTTCACATTTTAGGTCATTTACCTTTCACCTACACCATAAGAAGCAGGAATAATAATTACCCTCATTTTTACAGATGACAAAAGTGAAGCACAGAGAAGTTAGGTAGTGTTCCCGAGGTCCCACAGCTACTAAATATTAGTTTGATAGCTTCTCTTCTCTTGGTCCTGGGTTCTGGCTGACAGGATGGCCAGGGTTCTGAGAGCCCTGTGGGTCTTCCCCTAATATGGGTCTCCTCCTGTCCCCCTAAAACGATAAGCCCAGTCTTGTGGATCAAACATCTTCTCTGGCCAGACACTGCCTAGTGATTTTAACCTGGCAGTTTAAACCTGGGTCATTTCCTTGAACCCCAGAGAGCTTGGACAGGGACTTTGTCCGCATGCACCCCTAAAATAGCATGGAGTCTGATTTTGTTTTCATCATCCGAATACCACCCACAACATTCTGGCCAGATCCTCTTACCACTTAATTACATACACATTCCTATGATTTACTCATGTTTTATGTTCATTCCTAACTGCCCCGCTTCTTAAAAATACATAAATACAATGACTTAGAAAAAAGTTTTGTGTCAGTACCGTGTAAGGAAAATCAGGATCATGAACAACTAATAGAAGCAAACTAGCAATATGGAAATAAATACCCAGCGCTGGTTAATTCTGCCTGCGTATGGCTACCTACAGCCTGCTTGAGGCTGAGGGCCGGAGACCTGCCCTTTCTTTGTTATAAAGGGAGGGGCGTGGTCAACGGAGGTACTAACGTATCGTTAGTACCTGAGACTGTGTTTTGGAGAGAAATTGAAGAAGGGAGCAGAAAGGGAGTAACATCGATGGTCTTGACTGTCCTATGAATGGTCCAAAGCCTTCCACAGTTGGCCCTTTTCACTACAGGAAATATTGGACTCCCGGCCCGCCTCTATACAGCAGGGTCCGGCAGAAGTAAGACCTGCTTGAGCGTGGTTGGTGGGGTAATAATGTGGGTGTAATAATTCATAGTTTTAATTTCACCTAAAATGTCATAGGGTGTGCTTGAGTGTGATACTGTTATGTTACAGAATTACATGCTTATGATGTTGTAATAAAAGATTTTGTAATAAAAAGGGGTCGCTATTCGTGCAGGATCCCGTATCTCTGTGCCTTGTTTGGAAATTCGTGGGGTTGGCTGTCAGCCTTGTTTCTTGGTTTTCTTGTCTGTAAAATGAGGGGGGTACCTAGGTGACCTTCTTTCCACCATGCCCCTTGGTGTCTGACAAGTGAAGGAAATCTCTTGGCATGGGCTTGACCCAACAGCGGCCCACCAAAGATGCCCGTGTCCTACTGGATGGGTGGATGTCCCCTGACATGGAAAAAGGGACCTTGTACATGTGATCAAGGTAAGGAACCTCAGACGCAGAGATGATTCTGACTATCCGGGTGGACCAACGTAATCACATGGTCTGTACAAATGCGAGGCATGAAGGTCAAAGTCAGAAGGGAATGTGAGGTGGGCCCACAGCCAAGGGATGCAGGCGGCTTCTAGAAGCTGCAAGGCAAGGAAAGGATCTCTCCTAGAGCCAACCAGAAGGAGCCAACCCTGAGGACAGCCTGACTTTCACCTGGAGAGAATGATTTCCGACTTCCGGCCTGTAGAACTGTAAGAGACTAACTTTGAGTTCTTTAGGTTCTAACCTGCCAAGCTTGTTCCTGCCTCGGGCCTTTGCACTTGCTCTCTGCCTGAGCATTCCCCTGACCTTCCGCAGCTGGATCCTGCTGGTCATCTTTAAGAACATTTGCTCTCCCTGTCCCTGTCCCACAAAACTCTCTTTAAAACAGCCTCCTGTTTTTATTTCCTTTGCGGCATTCCTCCCAAACGGAAACGATCACTATTCATTCCTCATCTGCCTCCCCCACTGGGCTGTGAGCGACTTAAGGGCAGGGCCCATGTCTGTTGTGTTCCTTGCACCTAGTACTAGGTGCAGCCCCAGTACCTAGGACAGTGTGTGACACATAGTAGGTATTCAGTAAATAGGTGAATGAACGAATTTGAACTTGAACCCAGGTAGCTCTGATTTCAGAAGACATGCACTTTCTAGAACCCCAGACTGCGGCCAATTCATGAAAGATTTGAGCTGGAACCGGTGTTTCCAGCCCTTTCATCTCTCAGCTGAGAAGACAGAGGCCCAAGGAGGGTGTGAAGGGTCTTCCGCAGCCTCCTGCAGCCAGGTGGTCCCAGAACCCTCCCTGGTGCCCCCACCATGCTCTCTCCCCGCCGGGTTTGACCTGTTGGCTTCGGAAAGGCTCCTCTGAGGCCCTGCCAACTTTCCACTGTCTCAGAGATCCTGCCAAGTGTGTAAACAGGCCAGCGTGCGTGATGTGGCAGGAACCAGGATTGTGTTTCCTGACCCGGCTCAACAGGACAGTGCCCTCTGGACTGATGAGTAGCATTTTCTGACACCCCCCCAGGCACTGAAGATACAAAGTCAGCACCCTAGACAGGCTCGACCTGGCCAGGGCCTGGGACGAGTCACTTACGTGTGCCCAAACCGCTCGCTCCAGCTGAGAGCCATCAGGGAAGAGACACACAAGGCCACACGACCTCCTGGCAAGTCACTGCCCTCCCCCAGCCTCGATTTCCTCATCCGCAAAGTGGGCATGATGAAACCAACTAGCTGGGAAGACTTGAAAGTGCCTGGTGCAAAGTAGATGCTCAACAAAACAACTGCAGCTGTGCTTCCATCCACAAAATAGGAATACCAGGCTCTTGGCTCTCTCTGTCCCTGAAATTCACAGGAGGAAGGGCAGCCAATGGAAATGAACTTGCGCCAGAGGGGTCGGGGGTACTGATGCACAGAACAGTGGTCCCCGCTGGTTAAAGACATTGGAAAAGGGCTGGGGAAGCCAGCATGCCCCTGCCAGCCAGCCCACCGCTTCCCCTGCCCAGTCCCTTTTGCTCAGTTTTCCTGGCAGTCACTGGCATTAGCCTGTCCTCATCGACAGTCTGGGCTGAAAAAGGAATTTGATTTCAACAGTATTAAGCTCTCCTGCAGGGATGTGCTGGTCCCTGGGAGGCTGCAGGGAGTGAATTCAAGTTTGCTGCTGTCCCGGGCCACATGTCTTATCCCTGCCCTCTCTTCTGTCCCCTAAGAGGCTTCCTAAGAGCCATCCGACGCCTCTCTAGCACTTAGTGCGTGTCGGGCATGGTTCAACGTGCCGAAGACTGGCTTGCTAGCTCCCTTATGCTCCCCGCAGCTCTGTGGGGCAAGTGCTGTTATGATCCATATTCACAGATGAGGAAACTGAGGCAGAGTGGTTTGGCGACTTGCCCAAGCTCCCAGCCCCAAAAGTGGCAGAGCTGGGATTCAAACACTGGCATTCTAGCTCCGGAGTTTGTGCTGTGTTCCATTCTGAGCCACACAAGGGGGACGGACCCATTTTGTAGGTGAGGAGGCTGAGACTCAAAGAGGTGAGGCCACCGGCCTTGCACCTCACAGCCACTGAATGAGTAGCGGAGCTGCTGTTCAAGCCCACGTCTGCCTCGCTGAAAGCCCGCAGTCCACAGTTCAGTGGAGGCTGGATGGGGTGGAGACAGCCAGGAAGGCTTCTCAGGGGAGAGACATGTCGTTCGGATACTGTGTGGAAGTCTCGGAGAGCTCGCTGAAGATAGGAACTAACGTGGGTGGTTAAGCATGATGGAGGGGAGCTTGAGTTTGGCTGCTTGGGTTCAAATCCTGGCTTTTTCATGTGCTATGTGACCTTGGGCCAGTCCCTTAACCTCCCTGTGCCTCAGTTTCCTCATCTGTAAATTGGTATGATATAACTGATGATGCTTATAAAGGGCTGAACCAATGTTGGCTGTCTTCCTCCATGGGCAACTCACCTACTGTGGGAAATGCTGGAAATCAGTGGTTCTGAGGCATTTTGCTCCCTGGGGGACATCTGTCAAAGTCTGGAGACATTTTTGATTGTCACAGTTGGCAGGGGGAGGCTCTACTGGTGTCTGGTGGGCAGAGGCCAAGTCTGCTGCTAAACACCCTACAACGCACAGGATGGCCCCACGGAGAATCCTCAGGCCCCGGACATCAGTGGGACCAAGTGTGAGAAGCTTTGTCCTGAATGCATTCGTTCCGTGGGTCCCCCAGTGAGGCTCCGGGGCAGGCCTTTTCTGTCAAGGAGACTGAGGCCCAGGGAGGGCCGAGCTTGCCTGTGGGCACACAGCCTGGCCGAAGGCCTCACAGAGTGGACATGATTTGGAAATGGAGGGCGTTCCGGGCAAGATGAGCCACCACCCCTGGCCTCCCAGCTTGACTCAGAGACCGACTTCGGGCTCCACTGGCCAGCGCTGACTGTCCCCTCTGCCCTCTGGGCTCGCAGTGGGAGGGAACACTGCCTCTCCCTTGCTTGGGAGAAGGAACAAGAGAAGCCCTTGTTCGCTGCCACCCACAGCCCCAATTGTCCCCTCGCGCTCACATGGGCTCGCTAACACCTTTCTCTCATGACAAGCTGGCTCTGGAGGTCTGGGGGTGAGGGAGAGAGGGAAGGAACATTCTTCTTGCTCCTTGTAACCATTTTCCGCCCCTTTCTGTTGCCCCCTTGGACTTTTGGAAAGTGATAAAGCAAGGCATTTTACAGCGGTCTCCCCCAAAACGAAGTGTAGGCAGTTTACTGAGAAGTAAGTTTTGGGAATGTGGTCTGCTTGGATCAGGGGATATCCGGGCCTGCGGGAGCCTGGCAGGGGGCTGATGCTGTGCCCTGCCCATAGCCCACGTCCCACCTCTTGTTTGGGTGGGGGGGAGGGTTAAGGGAGTCTGAGACCTGTTCTGAGAGGACCGTCTCATCCCCGCTAAACTGGTCATCAGCCTGGAAGATCTGGCTTCGTTTTCTGCTTCCGATCTTGTTCTGCTGGGGTCCAGGAACAGGGGTCTGCCCCCAATAACCTTCTGAGGGGGAGGGGCAGCATTATGAGTGTGTGAGCTCTAGTACCAGACTTCCCGGAGTCCAGTCTTGCTCTTCCACTTCCTGGCTGTGTGACCTTGGGCAAGTTACTTAACCTCTCCCTGCCTCAGTTTCCTCCTCTATAATATGAGGACATTGACAGGACCCACCTTGTAGGGGTGGGGTGATGAACTCCATGGGTCAGGCCTCAGCAGCAGGGGCCTGCTCCCTGTCACTCACCAGTCTTGTCAGCTCCCAGGGCCCTCTGGGCTGGGGCTGGGGGGTGAGGAACGATGGTAAACAGTAGAGAATTGAAAATGCTGGGCAGAGCAGCCCCCCAGTGCCTGAGAGAAGTGAGATAGACTGGTGGGCACCCAGGATGTGGCCTTAGCCGGCCCAGGACGGATCCTGGCTTGGCCGAGCAATTGCCCTGTGAGTGGGAGCAAGGCACTTCCCAGCCTCGGGTTCCTCCTCTGTCTCATGGGCCCACCCACCCCATGGCGCTGCGGCGAGGGGCCAGGGCAGCCTAGTGCTCTGTGACCAGTAAAGTGCCCTTCAAAAAGGAAAGTCGTAGGAACCTTGTCCATGGTGTTCACCAGTACACTCCCAGCAGCTGGCCCGAGTAGGTGCTTAATAAATATTCCCAAAATGAATATGGAATCTAAACAGATATTTCTTCTGTGTTTGCACTGGGCACTGACCACAAGTGGTTAATACAGTCAGTCCAAAAGTATTAATTGAGCGCCTATGACACTCCATTTACTATTCTTGGGAGCCATGGCCATGAACCAAGTAGTCACAAGTCCTTGTATTTATGGAGCTGACGGTCCCAGGGACACATTAGAAACAAGCGCACAGGTAAATAAGACCTACGGGTGTGTCGGTTGGTGGTGAGTGCCATGGAGAATAAAATCAGAGAAGGGGGAGGAGAGTCAGGGATGGGATGGTGCCATTTTAGAGTCAGGAAGGTTTCATGGGAAGGGGGACCTTTGAACCAATACTTCAGGTGGATGACATTTCACCTGCACAGCTCACAGAGGGAGCCCTGAGCATGCGCAAAGGAAGAGCACTTTACAAGTGCCAAGGCCCTGAGGTGGAAGTAGGCAGGTGCTCAAGAAACATCCAACTTATTCCCAAGCCCTCATCACAGCCCCTCCAGGAGCTCGGGGCTTGCCTCTGGCCCTCTGGTCACAGGGCAGAGAAGTTCAAGAGCCTAGACGGGATTCAAAGGCAGACCTCACCCCGACGCCCTGAGGCTGGACTCCGCTTCAACCAGAGAAAGGCCCCCGCGGGTGTGGGAGAGGCTCTCAGGAGCAGGGGAGGTGGAGAAGCCCTGAGCGGGGCTGTAAATACACTGCTGGGAACCGAGGCCCAGAGATGGGAAGGAACACTCCGAGGACACACAGTGAGGGGCCTCTTCTTCGGAACAATGTGTTCTGTCTGCCTGGGGTTGAGCCAGGCTGCTGGGGGCTCCTGGGTCCAGTGTGGCTCCCACCCCCGCCACCCACCGACGTGGCTCAGGAATGATTAGGGAGGCCTGGGCGGCTGTGGCACGTGAGCCACCCCAGGAACACTTTTAATGAATGGTTCTGAGAACTTGAAGTTGCACTTGAACTTGTACATCCTCCGCTGATGAGTCCGGGGGACTAACACACTCCAGTCTGGAGGCAGGGGGCGAGGACAGGGAGGCTGGCCTCAGAGGTCTCTGGGGGCAAGTCTCCCTCTCTCCTCTCTCCTCTTTACCCCCCTGAGTCTCGGGCCCAAGTGCAGACAGGTGGCCTCTAACTGCTTTCTCAGAGTGTTTGGAGGGTAGCGGGGAGCCCTGGCTGGAAATCAGACCAGATTTCTGAGTGACCTCAGTTATTTTCCTCCGAGTGACCCTGCGCTCGTTGCTGGCTCACCCCTCCTTTCCCCAGTCTCCTCCTCCTGAGCAAGCGCCGTAAAGCTGTCTCTGCTTATCTTCAAGACCCAGAGGGCATGTGGAAGGGCCTGTGAAGTGCTTCTCTGTGGCGTGCCTGTCCTTTCATTTCCTTTAATAGAAGCTACCAGGGTGTGCGAGGAGCAAGAGTCACACTGAGTGTCGAGGGCTTAGCTCGGCACCTGCACGTAGTAAGTGCTCAGTAAATGCTGTCTGTTCCCATCACTGGTATCCTCATCACTGAGCTCTGCACTAGGGCCCATGGCTGGGAAGAGGGCCCTGGGCTTAGACCACGCGGTGGGAGTCACAGCTTCATCTCCGGCTAGAAGGGCGTGTGGATGAAGGAGCTGCTGAACCCCACTGTGCCTCAGTTTCTCCTAGTTTCTAAACACGGTTATATGAGGAGTAGGTGAGCTGGTGCACGTCAAAGGCGTGGCTTGGCGCCTGGCCAGTGCACGCCCTCAATAAATGGTAGCTTTTTTTATTCTCAGCCACCACTCATATTGGAGCAGCGTGACCTTGGGTAAGTCACTCAGGCTCGGAGCCATGGTAAATTGGGGACAGCCACGGCAGCTGCCTCATGGGGCCGCGGGTGGAGTTTTAACAAGGGAATCCACAGGAACCACGCCTGGTGCATAGTGAGCGCTCAGTGCCCACAGCCATCTCAACTAGTGGCGCTGCTCTGGGGCGAAGAAGGAGCTTGGCCTCCGAGAGTGCGGGGGCGGTGCTCCCAGAATCGCAGGGCTTTCAAAGAAGGGCCACGCTATCTGTGATCGCCCGCCCAGCTCCCTCAGGATGGCGCAGTGTGCGTCCTAATTTAGGGATGAGGGCATGGAGGCTCAGAAGACGCACCCGTCAGTCCAATGCTGGCAGCTTGTGAGTGGTCGACGGCTTTGCACCCAGGACTGTGTGGATCCTAGCGGCCTGTCACCTAAGCCTCAGCCGGCTTCACTGAACTCCCTTTGTTCAGGTGGAGGCCTTGGCCGAGTTGCCTCGTGGCCTCCGCAGAGACGGTTGTCTCGTCTTGCCAGGCCGGGTCCTTCGCCTGGGTCTTCAGTGTGTGTGCCCCCGACTCTTGTTCCTTTGGGGTCCGTGTCCGTGTGCCACTGCACTCAGTGGCCGACCTGTCATCCCACGTGGCCGACCTGAGTGCCCTACGGATCGCGGAGGTGAAAGTTCTCATGCAAAGCGGGCAAGGTGTGCTCCGAGCGCCAGAGCCCTGCGGCTGCGCTTGACGTTTAAAGTGTACGTCGCTTACTCCGCTGTGCGCGGCTCCCAGCACTTCAGCTGCACTGACTGACTTCACCCTCGCAACAGCTCTATGGGGTTGAAATTCTTAGCATCATCCACATTTTACAGATGAGGAAACTGAGGCGCAGAATGAAGTCACTTGCTCTGGGAAGCGAGCGAGGCAGGATTCGAACGCGGGCACTCTGGTGCTGCCTGTCAAGCGCACTAACTCGTAGGCGCCTCTGCTTCGTGGCATCGAGTCCGGATTTTGGCCCCACCTCCTGGCTCTCTGTCCCCTGGTCACAACAGCTCCTGCTTCTCCTGCGCTGGCCATCTTCCTGGGGCTGTGCCACCGTGGTGACCCTGTGACACTATCATTCCCTGGTTTTCTGCAAGCAAGCTGAGGCTCTGAGCAGGGAAGCCATCTGCCCAAGGTCCCGACCCCAGTAATGGGTGGCTTCAAGCCCTGGGTCAATCCGGAAGCTCTGACTGCTGTGTGATATCGTCCCTGGGCTGGGGGCGCTCAGGGGAGACAGAGAGGTTTAAGGTGTGGCTTCTGCGTTGCTAGAGTTCAAAGTTCAGGGCTTGCCAGCGCCCAGGCCTTGGACACTACTGGGGAGCAGGCCTCTAGTGGCAGCTGGCCCCAGTCCTGCTCCTCAGCGGGCCTGGCGTAGAGTCACTGGTGCCTGCCTCAAGCCTGGGCACAGCCCAGTGCCCTGACAGAAAGGCCAGGGAGCTGGGGGGAGGGAGGACGCGGCGAGGGGGTGGGGGGAGATGGTGAGTAAAGTTTCCCCATCAGGGCTCGGAGAATGGACCGGTGCCCTTTCCGTCCTGAGTGAGCCAGCAGGGCAGGCTCGGGGCAATGGGGAAAAAGCTGCCTTGTGTCTGACTGGAAGTCATCCCCCAGCTCAAAAATTAACCGCCTGACCTGGCATTCTCTTTCTCCCCCTCCCTGCTTGTGTTTCTGGCCTGCAGACTTTAATCCCTGTGGTAATGGATTAGCTAAGCCTGAGCTGGGACGTCTTTGGTAGGGGTGGGGGCAGGGTGATTATAAGCCTTGCTGTAAAAAGTGCCTGTGTTGGGTTGGCATGAATAGGCTGCTCAGGGACTGCGGGGACCTCCGTTTCTTGCTCCCACCCAGGGCCAGGACTAGGGAAAGCCAGGTGAGGCACCCAGGGAGCAAAGTTCAAGTTGGGCTCACCGTCAGGGTTGTGCATCAGCCTCACCCCAGTCTCAGCCCTGATAAAGCTCAGGACACAGTAGTCTTTCACGGAAATAAGGCAAAACAAGTCCTTACCTCCGACTTGCTGTGTGACCTCAGGCAAGCCACTTTCCTTCTCTGGGCGACCATTGTACTAAGAAGGGTTGGATTAGACCAGCATTTCTCAACGCTGGCACTACTGACATTGACATTACTGGGAGCGAATAACTCTCCGCTGTAGGACTGTCCTGGGCCCTGCAGGGAGTCCAGCAGCACACAACCACTGCCTGTTGAGAATGTTTAAGTGATTTCAGATCCATCCTGGCCGTCATATTTTAAGATTTTATTTTAAGATTTAAGAAAAGCATTTTTGAAGCCCAACTTTTAGAAATTGAACTTGAATTATTAATACAACATTAACATGTGGTTATTAATAATTTATCCAATGCACTAGTAGCTCATATTTATTGAGCATCCCCGTGTGTCCATCACCGGGTCAGTGGTTCTCTTGTGTTAAATAAATCACTCTCCGAGGCAGTACTGTTATCGCGGGCCCACCGTGAGTAGGGAAACCGAGGCGGAGCACGTTAAGTAACTGGCCCAGGATCACGCAGCCAGAGTGCGGAAGGCTTGGCTGATTCCAAAGCCCATGCTATTTCGACTGTGCACGTTTATCGCAGAAAGGTTAGAAAATGCAGATAAATGAAAGGAAGGACGGTGCTACTAGGCGGAAGAACTTCGGTTGAAGTTGGTAGAAACCATCCATCTTTCTGAAGCAGCCTGTAAACAGCCACCAAAAGTAACAAAGGGAGAAGAGAATGTCATCTTTGAGGAGCAGGGCAGACCACAGCCCCATCCCCGGTGTGTGAAGAGGCGGTGACGGTGACAATGGGATTTGAACCAAAGGGCAGAAGGAAACCAGGAGCCAGCCATTCATACCTCTGTAGCTCCCAGGCAGGACGCAAACTTCTTCAGAAGTACTCTTGAGCTCAAGGAGCTCTTCCTAGTCCTGGCAAAGCCCGGAGAATACGGAGAATACGCAGGGGGAAGGGACAGTCGCTGCGATACAAGTGACGGACAGTACGGGCGTTCAGAAGAACTGGCTGAGGGGGCTGGAAGGCCTCGGTGAGAAGCAGGGTATTGGAAGTTGGGTGGGAGACAGGGGATGGATAATGATCAGCTAAACTGTGGTAATTGTTCTAATTTTCTCTGTCAGTCAAAGAGACATAAAAGCTGAAAGAGACGCCAAAGAACTGTGACATTCTTGGGCCTTCACACTGAGTCTCCACAGCTTGCCTAATGCTTAGAGCAGAGACGCATTTCAGGGTAGCGATGGCGACCCAAGGCTCCGAGATCACCAACAGTGCGGTTGCTCAGGCACCTGCGGGCCCAGCCCCCACCCAGCCCGGTCCCCACACTTGCCTGTAACAAAGAACTGACCTGAAAGAGAATCCACAATCCTGTGCTGAATGGTCAGCGTGGGAACCACAACAAGACCGTGTGAGAAATGAGAAGAAAGGGGACGACAAATAAAAAGTAAAGAATAAATACTGAATAGTTGTGTTATGATGGTGGAGAAACTGCTGAGCGGATATTTCTCCATGAAATGTCAGAAAAATTGAAGAAAGGATTTCCGTGGGGTCCCCTGTGATGTACATACACCCCAGATTATTATACACCATTTGCAGACGAACTAACGCAGGCTCAGAAGGTTCAGTGACTTGCCACAAAAATTCAGCAGCAAAACCGTTATGCCCAGGCTTCCCGGCCCTGAGGTCTGAATTCTCTGGGGCAGCTCTCTCCGACAGACAGCGCTTTCGGTGGTGGTGGAAGTGCCGTACACCCTCTATCCAGAACGGTAGACACGAGTCTCTTGTGGCTACTGAGCACTTGAACTGTGGCTCGTGCGACTGAGATGCCGGAATTCTAAATTTCATTTAACTGGAATGAAAGTAAATTTAAATGGCCGCCTGTGGCCTGGAGCTACTGCATGTGGACAGCTCAGCTCTAGGACTTTCTTGGCCGCTCTTTTCCCTTCCGTTTCGGCCGTCACTGAACCCCACCCACATCAGGCTGTCCTCAAATCTGGCATCTGGGGTCAGGCTTTAAAATTAGGATCGGGTTCAGTCGGTTGGAGTGTTGTCCCGTAAACCATGCCTGAATTGTGGGTTTGGTTCCTGGTCGGGGCGCATATGAGAGGCAACCGATCCATGTTTCTCTCTCATACGGATGTTTCTCTTCCTCTCTCTCTCCTTCCCACCCCCTCTCTCTAAGATCAATAAGCATGTCCTCAGGTGAGGATAAAAAATAGAATAAAAATAAAAAATAAAATAAAACTAGGACCAGGGTGCTTGCTTTTCTGACTCCTGTCTTCTCCCGCACAGTCTCCTTCAGCCTCCTCCACCCCTGGAGGTTTCCGCTGAGTCACGCCAGCTTCTCCCGCCCAAGGGGACAGTCCGGGGGGCTTGGGAGATGTTTCACCTGCAGCCAGGACCCCACCTACCCTGGGCCACCTTCTTGAAGCCAAACCTCTGGACAGAGCAAAGTGGCCAGGAGGCCAAGTGCTGACTCCGAGGCGACCCAGAAAGGGAGCCTGTCCGGTCAGACACCTACCTCCCCAACCTTTGAACTCCAGAAGTTAAAATTAAAGGAACAGGGTCTGGAGACCTTGGGACTCTGCCTTCTGCCCTCATCTGCTTTCTGTCTCTCTGAGTTTGACTACTTTGGGCACCTCAAGAAGTGTGCGATTTTCATCTGTCTGTGACTGGCTTATTTCACTCAGCACGCTGTCTTCAAGGTTCATCCCTTGTGTCAGAACGTCCCTCCTTTTTAAGGCTGAGTAATATTCCACAGTGAGTGTGGGTCCCATTTTTTCCTGTCCATCTGTCAGTGGACACTGGGTGGCTTCCACGTTTTAGCGTTTGTGCACAAGGCTGCTGTGACCACAGGTGTTCAAATCCTCTTTGAGATCCTGCTTTCAGTCTCCGGGGTGGATCCCCCGCAGTGGAAATGCTGGGTCACGTGGTAATTCTACTTAACCATTTGAGGAGCTACCATGCTGTTTTCCATAGCCGCTATACCATTTTTATTCCCACCAGCCATGCACGATAAAGTACTGATCACTGTTTTTACTATTTATAGAGTATGCACCAAGTGTTAGGCCTTGTGCTGCGTGCCGGAGAAAGATGTGGTGGTTGCTCCTGGTGCTCCCTCCACATCCCCACTGGCACTCACCGTTCTGCACATGCCAATAGCTGCTTACTGACGCTGAGATGCGGGGCGTGTGGTTCTCTGGCTGCACACGGGGGAGGCTGGAAGGGCCGGGCAGTGAATACTCCTGGGAGCAGCCCCCAACTAGTGATGGCCCGGGAATCGGCAGATAAACGGCTCAGCTTCTGAGGCATTATCTACACCATCTCCCAGGGTCCGCATCAGGATTGACCCCAGCAGCCAGCAGTTTTACTTCCCCACTTCCCTTCTAGAACTTTCTGGGATCCCCCATGAAGTAAACTGTTTTCACTCTCATGCATGTCTTAGGGTCTCCTTCTAAGACAATGGGGTATTTCATATCATCCTCAAACAGTCCTGTATGCTGGACAGACAGACAGACCTTCCCTATTTCATAGTCAAGCAAGATGAGGCTCAGCTAGGCGCCGCCACCTGCCTGACGTCAAAGCTTCGGGCACTTTGCCTGTCTCCTACCTCCCCATGTGCTGCGCTGGGTCCTGCTCCAAGGGCCTCTTCTCCCCCGGCCACCCTGCGCTCTGCTGACCCTCCTGAGCCTGTGTCTTCCTCCTGCAGGAAGGCCGCTGTCTGTTTGTCATCCTGCTCATGGCGGTGTACTGGTGCACGGAGGCCCTGCCCCTCTCGGTGACGGCCCTGCTGCCCATCACCCTCTTCCCCCTCCTGGGTGTCCTGCAGTCCAGCGTGGTCTGCCCCCAGTACTTTCTGGACACCAACTTCCTCTTCCTCAGCGGTCTGATCATGGCCACCGCCATCGAGGAGTGGAACCTGCACCGGAGAATCGCCCTCAAGATCCTGATGATCATTGGGGTCCAGCCGGCCTGGTAAGGCCAGGTAACGGGTCCAGCCTTACCAAGGTGGGGGGACAGAGGGGTCCCATCTTTTGGAGCCCAAATTCACTCTGGCTTGGTGCTTACCCAGGCCAACAAGCTCATCGTGCCCCTCCTTCCACGCACTTCGTTATTCCTCACATACCTAACGAGCCCCGTCTGTGCACCAGACGCAGTGCTAGGCTCTTGGGGTGGGGCGTCTCTAGAGTCTGTAAGAATCACTGGGACATCAGTTGAAATGCCGATTCTCAGCCCCCACCCTCAGGGATTTGTGTCCAGTCGTTTTAGAAGGGGCCATTCAGCAGCACGAATGCTTGGGACTGAATTCCACCTTCCCTGTTCTGGGAAGTGACTTCCTTTGCCTGTAAAATGGCAATACGATAGCCTAGACCTGCACGGCAAATGCCGGCCACCACCGTCACCCCAGTTTGCTGTTTGCCAGCCAAGTGCCAGGGTGGGTGGGGAGTGAGTAGGAACGGCCTTAGAGAGACAGGAAGTGGGGTCCATTCCTGCAGGGCCTCAGGCTCCTGGCTAGGATTTGAACTTTTAGTCTAAAAGGAATGAATGGCCTCTTAAGTAGGCTCATTGTTGAACTTCCCATGTTTTTTTCTTTTCTTTCTTTTTTATTTTTCTTCAATTTGGTGAATCTTAAGGATTCATTCCTGGAATTTTTTTTTAATTTTTTCCCTTTTATTGATTCCAGAGAGAGGGGAAGGGAGGGAGAAAGAGAGGGAGAAAAACATCAATGTGAGAGAGAAACATTGATCATGAGCCCCAATCAGGGACTGAACCTGCAATCCAGGCATGTGCCCTGACAGGGAATCAAACCTGCAACCTTTCAGTTTGCTGGATGACACCCAACCAACTGAGCCATATCAGCCAGGGCCTGGAATAATGTTTTTAAATCGTAAAGCACAGCACATGGACTTTGAAACAACAATTACCACAACAATTACAGCAAAACACAGTCATCCAAATAATTTTTTAAAACCCACAAATCCGTGGTATAGCACCACGTGTGCCCCTCTCCAATAAACGATAAGATCTAGCAACTGGCTTAGACAACTGCAGTTCTGAGACGGTTTTGAGGGTCAGTGGTATGCCAAGATGTCCACACCTCTGACACAGCAATGCGATATGAAAGTATCTGTGATCTTACAATAATTGGTGACCAGGTCCCCAGCGCTTCTAATGCCCCTGAACTTGATGGACTATGTTTATCATAGGAGGAAATCATTTCCATCAGATGTTAGTAAAATAGAGATGTATTTCTCTCCTTCCTTTCCATCCTGAAAGATACCCATGGTCGTGCCCTGGGTGTGAAACTGTGTTCTGAGGAGTTCTAAACTGGGGAGTGACGTGAGGAGATCCACATTAAAAAAAAAAAAAAAAAATCCTTTTGGCTGCCACGTGCTGAGCAGAAGAGCAGAGACAGGCTGGATGCAGCCCAGTTAGGGGACTGTTCTGGGTGTCCAGACAAGAGATGCTAACAGCTAGGATGAGGGTGGTGGCAGCGGAAATGGACAGAATCTGAGAGATTTTTTGTGATGGTGATCAGGGTGGGGGCGGGGGCAGGGGTGAGGGAGAAGAAGGTTGTGGATAACTTGTAGGTTTTTTAGCACCCGCTCTGGGCCAAGCACTCTGCTAGGCTCGGAAGCCGCGTTTGCTCAAGGAGGAACCGTAAGTCCTGGATAGCGATTCCATCCACAGCAGGCTTTGATACCCAAAGGACACACCTGCCGCAGGAGCCCACGTGAGAGGCAGGGGGTGACCTCATGGAGGCGCCTTACATTTGACCTTGAGGAATGGAGGGGGCTGCTGGCAAACATATTTTAAATTTCCACAATGAAAACATGATGGTGCTAGTTCAGAAATGGACGGAAAAGCACTGAGTAAATAAGCTAGGAGAGAGCTGAATCAGTGGGGATCAGTGGGGAAGGGGAGGATGTTTCAATAAATGGTGGGGATTGAAATAATTAGCTGAGCCTATGGAAAAAGATCCTCTTCGAGCTGACTTCAGACTACAAATCTAAACAAATGGCAGGGAGGTTAAAAGTTGAATGTAAAGAAAAAAGATCTCGAAACTTCAATTACTGGTAGTGGGTGGGGTCGAGCAAAGAGAGGGCAGCAGGGGATGAATGAAGGCCTGTGTGTGAGCCCTAAGGAGTCCCGCCGAGCCTGAGCTGCGGCTCCGAATGTGAGTGGGAGGGGGAGGGGAAAAGGGGGCTGGGAGGGTTCTTGGGGTGAGGTGGTGGAGGGTCTGGGTCCCAAGCCTCGGCAACTCTACCCTGTGATGGGGGCCATCTGTAAACTGAGTGGGCCGGATGCCTCGGGGGAGGCAAACTCAGACCAGAGGACCTCCTGGGCCCAGTTCCAGATCTGCCTCTCACTCCCTCTGTTCCCAGGCTCATCCTTGGAATGATGGTGACCACCTCCTTCATGTCCATGTGGCTGAGCAACACCGCCTCCACCACCATGATGCTGCCCATCGCCATTGCCATCCTGAAGAATCTCTTTGGCCAGAAGGAGACTCAGAAGGACCTCAACTGGGAGAGTGAAGAGAACACAGGTGAGGCCGGGGAGAGGGACTGGGGACCAACCCCAGCAAGGTGGAGGAGTGGGAGCAGGGATGTCCAAAGGCTGGCAGGGAAGGTAAAGGGAATACACTTATTGAGCACCTACTATGGGCCAAGTATTTTAATAATAATAATATAACTAAAAATTAACTGAGTCAAACCATAGTACTTTAAAAATTGCATTTATTGAGCATTTACTATGTATTAAGCAGAGTTAAACACTCTCCATACATTATCTCTACCTCTCAAAACAGTCTTATGTGATAGGTACTATAGTTAAACCTTGTTTTAAAGCACTTGAAGAGATGCTCAAAGTCACTAATGCCCAGGGAAGTGCAAATTGAAACAACAATAAGAAACAATGAGAAAGCTGGATAATGCCAAGTGTTGGCAGGAATGGGGGCTGTTGGAACTCTGCGCACTGCTAGAGAGAGGGGGACCCGGGTCCGCGTTTCTTAAGGGTGTTCTGCAAATATTTGATCAGATTCAACGTGCACACACCCTGTAACTCAGCAGTTCTGCACCTGAATGCAAGTGCTACAGGGATTCTGGCGCAGGACCATGGGGGACACAGGCGACAGTGTTCACGGCAGCGTTCTCCGTGGTGGCAAGTTGGTAGCCACATGGATGTGATCGCTAGTGAAGGGGAAGGTGAGGTGTGGTGGTCGCGCACCGTGGAGCACTGTGCTGCTTTTAGGAGCAAATAGAGTTGTATAAATGAATCTCATAAAACAGTTGTGATTTTTAAAAAGCCAGAAGGAGATCTAGACTGTATCTCCATTACGTAAATGTCATTATGTAAATTAAAATGCACACAATGACAAAACATTTTGCAAGAACGTGAACGAATGGAGAGCTACACAGTATAAACGCATCAGAGGGATCGTGCTGGGAAGGACAGGAATGAGAAATGGAGATAATGGCACTAAATAAACAGATACAACAGAAGAGCGTCCTCGTGCAACAAATAGCGAGAATGTGCGATGAACTGAGGGGGTTGGAGTCACTCAAACCTCTGAAACTGTATTCCCAATAAAACAAAACGGAAGTAGCAGCCATGTTTTTAGATGATTAACTGAAGGCTCAGAGAGGGAAAGTGACTTCCCCAAGTCACACAGCAGGCACCTGACTTTGCACCTCGGCAGTTTGGCTCCAGAGCCCACTCTCTTACCCATGAAACCAGCTGCAATCAGTGAGAATTCTTTTGGCTGCAGGTAAAAGAACACCTGTCTGCAAGCAGCTTAAAGGACTTAGTTTCCTCAAATATCAGGAAGTCAGAAAAAGGCAGTTCAGAGGCGCAGAGACATCAGGATTGTTTGTTGACATCTCTGCGATTCCCTTGGTCTTTCCAACATGGTTGCAAAATGGCTGCCACATGCTGTCTGCTTTAAAACATCTTTTTTTATTTGCGTAAACATCTTTTAGCAGGAAGCTTGTACGCTGGCACATATGTGGGCAGAGATTGCAAATTTATACCCAGTATTGATTCTTCCTTTGTTCTTTTAGTGACAGAACCCCTACCTGGGCCCATAGCTGGGCAGAGAAAAGGCTGAATTTCCCAGCCTCCCTTGCGATTAGATGTGGCCATGTGACTAAGTTTAGCCAATGGGAACGAATGTGATGGTGGGGGTGAGAGACACTCTGGCACCCAAAGATGGAAGTCACTTGTTGAGAGAGGGATGGCAGATCCACCCCAGCACCTCTGGATCATGTGCCCCAATTAGCACAACAACCATTATCCGGGACACCGTGAGTTTTGTGTGCTAGTTATGTTCTTTTTGAATATGCATGATAATAAATAGATATCTGTTGAGAATATAAATATTGATCCGTGTCTCATCTACATTAATCTCATGTACTATGGGAAGGTTATTTCCCTGTCATGCCATGAGGGGTCTTGCTTGTTTTATTTCCACAGCAGCCCTGAAATCTAGAAATGATTATAAGCACATTGTAGATGAGGTTCAGGGAGGTGAAGTGGTATGTCCAGAATCAATCCCATTGTGGGTAAGGTAGCAGAGCCAGGATCTAGGCAAGGTCAAAGGCTTCCACGTGGAAGGGCAGATGTGCTCTAGGGCCGGGGTGGGCAAACATTTTCTGCAAATGACCAGACAGCCGCTTTAGGCTTTGCCAGCCCCTCTGTCACCACCAATCAACTCTGCCCTTGCAGACAGAAAGCATCCGTAGACAATGCATAAACGAATGTGCGTGGCTGCGTTGCAATCAAACTGTATTCATGGGTACTGAAATTAAAGTTGTGTACCATTTTTACATCATGAAATATCCTTCTACTGATTTTTTCCCCAGCCATTTCAAAATGTTACCATGATTCGTAGCTGGCAGGCTGCTGGCGGGATGCAGCCCAAGGGCCACGGTTTGTGGACCCCTACTTTGGGGTATCTGCTTCATTGGTCCTCAAATTGTTTCCCCCGAGTCGTTAGGCTCCAAGAGAGCTGCCTGGGAAACAGCGAAGACTTCACCCCTTCTCCCATTTCAACTCCAGCTGCCGCTACTTTATCTGTTTTATCCGCTGAGTTTCCAAGTAACAAACAGATGTTTGCAGAGCGCTTATTTTACGCAGAGACCCTCCTTAAGGTCTCACATCTGAGTGAGATGCAGCTCACATCGAGCCGGTTCAGAGGGTGGAAACGGAGTCTCATCTCTCTCTCCCTCTCCTTCTCTCTCTCTCTACAATCAATAAAAGAGGATAAAGCAGCCCCAAGGTTTGAAGGCACACGGGCTGACTTCAGAACCCAAGCTCTTACCCTCTGTTATTCCGGCTCCAACACAAGATCTTTTCTCAGAGTCTAGTGGCTGCCCCCCGCCCCAAAGAAAAAGTTTGAAAGCCAAGTCCCTTACTATAAAGAAAAAGCCTGACACCCAGGAAGGGCTGCCCAAGGTCACACACGATGCTGGGCACAGGGCGCGATGCAGTCTTCTCTCTTACGCTGCAGGGTGTTGGGAGGTAGGAGACCCTGGGAGCTCGGGGCAGCCGCCTGCCTTTGTGGGCAGTGGAGTCAGGCAGCCAAGACTGGTTAATGATCGGCCCTGAGACCTAGAACAAAGCTAAATCCAGGGCAAAGAGAGATGCTCCCTTTCACCCAGTTCCTGTGCTCTGTGAGGTGAGGTGAGGACAGGGGTGGAGGGAGTGGAGGTGCTGTGAGCGAGCCAGGTCGGGGGTGGGGGGGGCTCTGGGGCTTTGAGTCCACGAGGGGCAGCCACAGCGACAACAGCAATGATGATGCACTTTCATTTTTCTAAAGACACTGTGCTAAATTTTTCATTCCCATTAGCCTCGTTTAACCTTCCTAACGATCCCCATCTTACAGATGAGGAGACTGAGGTTCAGAGGCGGAATGGTTTGCCCAAAGTAACACGGTGCGTGAGCTACTGAGCTCTGTCTGAACCTGGAACCTGTGCTTCTGAGCACTGTGCCCGAGCGAGACAGAGCCTGGGGCAGGGTGCGGCTCTCTGGGCAGGTCCCCAGGGGCCCTCAGCCTGGGAGGGCAGCCTGCTGCTGCTCCGCCGTCCCTTTACCCAGCCCTGCTCCTAGCGCTGCTTTGGGGACTGAGGGGCCCTAGGGGGCGGTGGCTTCTTTAGTGTCCTTCTACCTGCGTGTTCTCATTCGATCCTCCACTCCCCTGCAGGGGTGGCCCTCTCCTCGTGCCCATTTGGCAGAGGAGGAAACTGCCACCCAGAGTGGTGAAGCGTTTGCTCAACGTCCCTTAGCCTGTAAGGGGCCCGCCTGGCGTTTGAATCTAAACTCTGCCGTTCTTTCTCACCACCCACGCCTTTCCTTTAGCAATGTCCAAGGGGCTAGCATTCGGAAAGCCATTCTGAGGCTGGGCTAAGCATTGTCCTCCTCCTTTGCCCTTCATTCATGAGGCCAGGAGTGGGGGCTCTTTTCTCAACTCTAAAATGAGGACAACCCCTCCCATTTCACACATATTATGAAACTTACATTAGAAACGACAACTGAAAACATGGGAAGGGGTCAGTTACTATATGGCAGTTGTATAAAAACCGTGGTAAGATTTCCAGGAATTGAGAGAAGCCAGTCATAAATCCCACGCTGTGATTCACCCTTGAAGTTCCCTACGCCTCCTGGTTGAGAGGGATTTATTTCTCTGTCTCCTTGTAGACTCCAAGCTGCAGAGGGGTCTGTGTCTCTCTGTCATTGCTGCGGTCCTGTCCCCCTAGAACACCGTCTGGCACATAGTAGGTGTTCAATAAATGCGTGGAATCAAGGATTGTCTAGACCAGTTCCTTCACTGTCGTTCACATGCTCACAGCTCCTCAGCCCAGATGCTGGCAGCAGCCAGGGCGCACGGATGAGTGACAGGGGCCAGGGGGAACGGAGGTCCGCTGGTGAACACATGCCCCCTCTGAGGGTGTGGGCAGCCTTGGGGGCCTCAGTTTCCCAGTCTGTAACATCAGGGGAGCGGTTCTCATCGCAGAGAGTTCCAAAAGAATCACCTGCAGAGCTTTTCAGCAACACTGAGGCCCAGAGCCTCTAAACCAGAACGTCTAGGGTGGGGACCTGGGCATTCTCAGGAAACGCTTGTTTCCCCAGGGCTGTGGAGGGAAGGGGACAGGGTGAGCTAGCAGTGGGTGGGGGCTGAGCGGGGGTCACGGGGTCAGAGTTCCTCCTGTCCGGTCATCGCCTGGGGAGCGACCTTTGCCTCCGGCATCGGTGTCCTATTAACACCTCCCGCTTCAGTGCCCTGGCCTCTGGCTGTGTGCGTTGCGCGTGGACATGGATTCCCACCACGGGAACCCTTAGGCCTGCATCCCCTTGGCCCCGGGTGAACTGGCCTGCGTTTAGCCTTCAGACCCTGGCTGGTGGTCAGCAGGGCCAGCCTCGGGCAGAGTCAACACAACGCAGGCAGCCAGCAAGGAATCCTGCTCCTTCATGATCCAAGCAGGAAAGGGGCAGCTCAGAGCGGAGAGCAGAAGGCTCTGACGTCCTCGGGTCCCTGGATGCAAGGGAAAGAGCGGGGGCTGGAGACCGGCCCCGCCTTCCCAGTCCACAAGGTCGAGAATCCCAGAAACGCGTCCGCAGTTTGCCGCGGGGAGGAGGAGCACACACCAGGGCAAGCTCCATCACCTCGGGAAGAGGGTGTGGGAAAGGACCTTTCATAGGACTCGGGCTCTTGTCAGGGCATGTGGAGGGGGATCTAGGAAGAAGGGATGGCTCTGGATTGGGCGCTGTCAGAAATCGGGTAAGGAAGCAGCGGCCATCCATTTCGCAAGCATGGGGGTGCTCGGTATTCTCTGGGAGGCCAGTGGCTTTGTGCTAAGACAACTCTAGCGTCCTCACCTTGGCTCATTTTATCGGTCTCGGAGTGACTTGGTCTGAGGTCAGCGATGCGTAAGACATTTAGGTCCAACAAGAGAGCAACACAGTGTGTTTGAGTCTGACCACTTCCAGGCGTCGGGGGCCAGTCTGATATTCTTTCTCAAGAGTAACCCACATGAACTAAATCCTTGCAGTTGCTCAGATTCCTGTGAAATTCTGTGAATCACAGTCTGGCAAACTTCGGCCCACCAAATCTAGCCCAGCACCTGTTTTATGTGAGTTAAGGATAGTTTATACATTTTTAAATGGTTGAAATAAATCAGAAGAAGAATGTTTTGGGACATGTGAAAATTATATGAAATTCAAATTTCAGTGCCCCAAAATAAAGGTTTAACCACACTTGTTCGTTTACATATTGTCTTTAGCTGCTTCCATGACATCATGGCAGAGTTGAATAGTTAACCACAGAGACCATATGGCCTCTAAGACTTAAAATATTTACTCTCTGGCCTGTTACAGAAGAAGTTTGCCAGTCCCTGCTTTAAATGGTATCTTAGTCCATTAAATTGCTGTAACAAAGATCCCATAGGCCAAGTTTTTATTTCTCACAGTTCTAGAGGTTGCAAGTCCAAGGTCAAGGAGCCGGCAAATTTGGTATCTACTGAGATCCCACTTCCTGGTTCGTAGACAGCTGTCTTCCTGCTGTGTCCTCACACAGCTGAAGGGGCAAGAGGGCTCTGTGGGGTGTCTTTTATAAGGACACTCTCCCCATTCATGTGGGCTCCACCCTTATGACCTAATTACCTCCCAAAGCCCCACTGCCTAATACTACCCCCCCCCCCCCGTTAGGGATTAGGTGTCATCACACCCATTTTGGGAAGATGCAAACATTCAATCTAGAGCAAATGGGTCAACTCTTAACCCCTTGGACACCCTAGGAAAATTATTACTTCCATTTTATGCATTAAAGAATTGAAGTGCAGAAGGATTAACAGGTTTATCTAAACCAGGGTTTCTCTAAACTATTGACATTTTTGACTGGATAATTCTTTTTCATGGGAGGCTGACTTGCACATTGTAGGGTATGTAGCAGCATCTCTGGCTTCCACCCACTAGATGACAGCAGCACACTCTGCGTCCCCATTGTGACAGCCAGAAATGTGCCCTGACATCACCCAATGTCCATGGGAGGGAGAACTGGCTGTAGCTGGCAGCCACTGGTCTAAGATCACATAGTAAACCATGGAGCTACGATATGAACCGAGAACCCACGTGTTCAGCCACCAGTCACACACCCAATGCCCAGGGACTGGGAATTGAACCGCAATCCTTTGGTTCGCAGGCCCACGCTCAATCCACTGAGCTACACCAGCCAGGGCTCAGTGAAGGAACTTTTAATCCCTTCAATTTGTCTTGTCTTCAGAACGCTATCATAGGCTCCCAGGGAGGCTGACCTGTCAAGCAAGGGCTACTTTTAAAATCAAGTCAGACCCTATCCTGACTCGTGTCTACTCAACCACCCTCCTGCCTTTGCTCCCACCTGACATGGAGGAGAAGCTGAAGGTTTTGCTATAATCCCCAAGCCCCCTGTGCAGTCCAGTCCTCTTCCTGCCACCCCCACCCTGTGCTGCTTCTCTCATCTTACCTCCTGCTCCTCTCCTTCTCCTTCAGGGCTCTCCAGCCCCACTCGTCTCCCTTCTGCTTCTAGACACACCATCACCCTCTCACCTCAGGGCCTTTGCACCTGCTCTCCATTTCCTGAGAGGTTTGCATGGCTCACCCTCTCACCTTCTTCAGGTCTCTGTTTGATGTTTCCTTCTCAGTCGGGCTTTTCTTGACCATCCTTTGAAAAAGTTGTCCCATCCCAGAATACTGGCCTGCTTTCCTGCTTAATTTTTCTCCATGACACTCATTGCCTTCTGACATACTGTATATTATTTGTTTCTGGTCTGTCTGCCTAACCAGAAGGTAAGTTCCACAAGGACATGGGTTTTCACGTCTTGTCACTCAGTGACGTTATTGATGGAGTGCCCAGCCAGGGTTTATACGACTGCGTTCCGGCCCTGAGCTGCGGATTGCACCAAGCTCTGGTCTCAGAGGAACTGAAACACCGTCACAGCTTATTCGCTCTCAGCATCTCTATGGCCCTTAGCCCAGTGCAGTCATCCTCATCTTATCTGGAAAACGCAACAGATTTGGAACTGGTTTCCCAGGTTCCATTTTTGCCCCTCTATGGTCCATTCTCCCTACTAGACCCAGAAATGTTTGCAAAATGTCAGTCACACAATGTCCATCTTGGGCTCTAAATCCTGCAAGGGTTCGCCATCCCTGAGTTACCTTCTGACTTCTACTGACCTCTGCCTACACCCCCCGACTTCCTGTCTACCCTAGGCCTTCCCTAATCACTGCCCTCCCAGCACACTGGCCTTCTCATGGTTCCTCAGTTCTGCTAAGCTTCTTACCCCAGGGCCTTTGCACTTGCTCTTCCTGTTGCCTGGAACTCTCTTCTCAAGGCTGTTCATGTGACTGGTTCTTCTTTATCTTTGAGGCCTCAGATCAAATGCCATCAGTGCATGGTGTCTTTCTGCTGACCTGATGACAGCAAGCCACCTGCTCCTCCTCCCCAATCTGCAATTATTTGCCATCACATGGCCCAGTTTTATGTCCTCCATAACTTTCATCACTACCTGAAGTTTTCTTTATGTGTTTATTGTCTGTCTCCCTTTCCAGAACATAAACTTCATGGGGACAGGGACCTTGTTGTGTATTGTTTACTGTGTGCCTCAAGCTCGTAGTCAATAGCACATAGTAGGTGCTCAATAAATACTTTTTGAATGAGTGAACAGGAGATTGGGGTCACCCATCCCATCGCTGATCCATTACCACTCATAGCTAGACCTTCCCAAACGTCTCTTTGGCAGTGGCTGCTTGGGTAAGCCTAGGCTTGCGTTATGAACCGTCAAGCAGTCTTGCAGCTAATTCCCTGCCCACAGCTCTGGGGTCATCTCCAAACAGAGATGGGTAGGACAGGAAGATGGAGTGTTGAGTGACGTATTTATTTATTTGACTGAATGAATAGTAGGGGACCCTTGGCAGAGCAGGGAGCCTGAAGAAGCACTCTTGGCTGCCCACAGAAGAATGGGCACACTCCTGCCCCAACCACGTGACACTAAAGCCATCATGCTTTCTTCTCCTAGCTGCTGCACAGGCCAAAGGCCTGCAAACTGTGCCCACGGAGATGCAGTGTCTTGCCAGCACAGAAGAGTGAGTTCCTGGTGAAAGTCATAGAGGAGCCAGTGCTTGGTCCAAGGGGATGACGAACAAGAACTCAGTGCTGCAAGCAACCTCCCTCCCGTCTCTGAAATTTTCTCCCAATGACCTAATTGCCCAAGTTTCCAACTTTGGCTTAGGCATAGACCTCCACAGCCTCCTTAAAAATGCAAAATGTGGTCAGGGCAGCGGGGAACATTAAGCCCCTAGGGTTCTGGTAAGGGGAGCATCTCCAGGGTGAGCCCCGAAGAGCAGCAGTGTGCGAGCCACGCGCTGGTCAAGGAGGAGAGGGGTGCAGACCAGGTTGAGAGGCTCCACAGGAAAAATTATTCTACGAGGCAATAATAATTTTTCACACTTACGTGAAGTCAGGGAGCACCTTCACAGCCATGGCACATTCGGTCTTTGGTGCCCTTTGTGTGTGACAACGTGGCTAAGTTCTTGGGGTTTGGAGCCCCACAGACCTGACTTGGAGCCCTGGCTCTGCCACTTACCTGCTGTGCCCTTTAGACAAGTCACTTAGCCTTCCTGAGCCTCAGTGAGGTTCCCCTGCCAAGTGGACATGATATTGGGACCCACGTACACAGCGTTGTTTTGAGAGCAAATGAGATAATGCCGACAAAGCAGGTTGCTAGGTCTCTGTGCACGATGGTGGCACTTGGGACCAAGGCCTCGTTATCTTGGTTTAATGGGGATGAAGCAGTGGGAGGTAGAGTGACTTGCCCTCGGCTTCGCTGGGCATCGATCAGGTCTGTTTCATTCACTCAGCGATATTTAATGAGAGCTTAAGACGAGCCTGGCACTACCAGGGATGCAGCCACACAGAGACAAAAAATTTCAGACCCATGGAACTTACGTCCCAGTGACAAGGAATGCATACACGGGTAAAATCCATCATATGCCGGATGGTTGTGAGTGTTATGCAGGAGAACGAAGCAGAAAAGAGGGCCAGGGAGGGGGCCTGGACGTGGCCAGGGGCAGCTTTAAAATGGGTGATCAGGGAAGGCCCCTCTAAGGTTATGCTTGAGCAGACACCTGTTGGAGGTGAGGGGTCATGGGGGATCTGAGAATGTTCTCAGCAGAGGGACCAGCAGGTGCACAGTTCCTGAGAGTCCAATGCAGACGAGAAGCCTGCGTGCTTCCTGCGTGGTTGGTGTTGGGTGAGTGGATGATAGGAAGTGGTGCCAGAGAGATGGTCTGTACGGCGAGAGGGCGGTGGTGGAGGGACAGAGCACGTGGGACCTCCTAGGCCGTTGATGCCGCCTTGACTTTGAATGAGATGGCAGCCAATGGAGGGATTGCAGAGAAGGAACCTGATCTTACATCTGATTGTCTTATCCCATGGCCCAAGCTCCTTCCCAGCAGTCTTTGGGAGCTTCGAGTCCGGCTTTGAGTTATGGGTTCCGTGATGGCCCAGCACTCACTACCACACAACCTGGGCGTCAGTTTTAACCACCTGCCTACGCCGGGCTTGCGCTGAGTTTGTTGGAAAGACCTGACGCCGCTCTCTGGAACTCCACGTCCATTAGATGAAAGCCCTGTCCATTGGACGGAGACTCGGTGTCCATTGGATGCAAACCTCGTCCCCTCTCTGGACTTGGTTTCCCCATCAGAACCAAGAAAGAGTCGCACCAGATGAGTCCCAGAGCCCTACCTGCTCTCTCGTTCTGTGAGGCTCAGCCCGGTTGGGTTCCCAGGTCTGAGAGAGGCCACCCTTCCTGAGTGGGCCACTCACCCTTAGAGGGCAGGCCATGCAGGACAGAGGCCTCCAGCTGCTTCCTTATGTTCCTCTCCGATTCCAGATCATGTCCCCATCACCCACTGCAGAAGGGGCCCCTCCTGTAGCAATTAAGGCCAGAAGGTATTGGAAGGATCTTTCATTCTTTAAACATTTTTGATTGGTTGCACAGGAGTCGTTCTTAATCTCACTCACTTATAAACATTTCATAATTGCACAAGTCAAAAAAATGCTCCTAAACAAACAAAAAAAAATACATTCAGCATTAAAACAGTTAAGCAAATACCATTCTAGATCATTTCTTGCTACCTCTCTGTGTACATAACTACATTTTCTTAAATAAAAATATTGATAATGCTACACATGCTATTATCTCACTTAATGGAGTGTACTGAACACATTCCACTTCAATGCATTTGTGCCAACAGCATTATCTTTTAATTATATAATTAACAGTTCTTGATTTCACGCTTTCCCAAAACTCTGTGCACGGAAAGCAACCCAGAAAATACAAATAGAGAAAAAAAATCCGTAGCTCAAGCCCCGAGAAAGGCACCAAAACAACTTTGCCTGTAACTATTTTAGATTTTTCTTCATACTCAGATATTCAGGAAATACGTGAATATTTTAAAATAAAAAACTAGTGTTATTATTTATCTTTTCACTTTATATAATGAACATTTCTCCTCTTAACATACTCATCTAAGTCACCGTTTTTAATGGCTGCGTTGGTGTTCCATCTGGAAAGAGGACCCTCTTTGCTTAGCCACCCCTTTGTTACGGAGATTTCCGTTGTTCTCAATTTAACTTTCGTATTTAACACCACAAGAACGTTGGTACCCACACTTGAGGCTTTTACCCGATTATTTCTTTAGGATAAATTCTAAGGGTAGAACACCTGAGCTGAAGAGTTGCACGTTTTAGAGGTTTTGAAGGCCCGTGCCAAATTACCTTCTCGAAAGACTGCCAGTTGTCCCCACCCGGGCACTGTGTGAGCCATGTCCCCGCGAGGCCAGGAGTGCTGAGTGTGTTCTGAGCGGCTGCTCTTTTTGGGTTTGTTTAAAGCAAAGACTGCCGCGAGGAGGCGGAGGCTCCGTTGGATCTTCCAGCTGGCTCCACAAAGGAGGAGGAACGTCGCAGAAACATCTGGAAGGGCTTCCTCATCTCCATCCCCTACTCAGCCAGCATCGGGGGCACTGCCACTGTCACAGGCACCCCCCCCAACCTCATCCTGCTTGGTGGGCTCAAGAGGTAAAAGCGAGTGTCCCCTCTCCGGCCCTGGAGTTGCCTTCTCTTCCTCCCGCTCCCCCCTTCGTTTAACATTCAGGGAAGTTGTGTCTTGAGTGCCTTCTATTGGCCAGGCTCTCGGGACCCCACAAGGCACAAAACCCAGCAAAGTCTCTGCCCTAAGGGACTTCTATTCTGGTGGGGAGATAAGCAGTAAAAGAAAAAGCAAGTGAATATGGGATATGTTAGTGTGATAAGCTGTGAAATAAAACAAAGCAGGATAAGGGGGTAGAGGGACAGGAGTGGGTGGTGTTTTATATTGGTTGGTCATGGATGCACAACATTTCTAACAAGGTGACATTTGAACGAAAGTGAGGGGGTGAACTATGTGGACACAGGAGGGAATGGCCTATGCAAAGGTGAGTGGCAAAAAGACCAGCAAAGTGGGAGTGTAGAAGGTGGAGGGCATTGTGGGAGGAGGTGAGGTAAGAAGGGACCAGACTAAGGCATCTATTGTACGGACTCAGTGGGGAGTCGGTGGAAAGCCAAGGGCAGAAGAGTGAGGTGATGTGGCATCTGTTTTAAAAACACCCCAAATGGAGGCGCTGGCCTGTGGCTGTCCCATCCAGTGAGAAGCTTTGCAACCGTGTACCCGGGCCAGCAGGACAAGTGTCCGGATCACAGAAACTGTTCAAACAGAGGAAGGCATGGGAATAAGAAGATTCTCAGACAGCATGGCACGTTGATTCCATCCTTCCAAGCCTCTTAGTGCAAAGATTTTTAATATTTCTGTATTTGAAGATTCTAAGATTTTCAAATTTTAGAATTCTGAGAGGCAGGGTTTCTAAGATTCCTGTGCCACAGAGATTGGTGAAGGTTTATTTAATCCACGTGAGTGCAAAGGTAAGCGTTTGGCAAACAAATAATGGTGAAAAGTCTTTGATATGCAACATGGCCCCACATGCTGGCCAATTTGTTTACCTGCTACTCAACCGAAGAATCCAGGACCTGTTAGGAGGGTGGAGATCTAGCCGAGAGCAGGGTTGGTATACATAAATTGGTACTACACTTGTGCGTAATCGAAATTACTTTCATGAGAAATGTAAAGCACACTTCTGTTTGGCCTCATGAGCTGATTTGAAAACCTTAAACCTCTGCTATATTCTCAGGTTCTTAAATTCCTTGATTTTTACGATATGATGGTAGAAACAGGTGGTCTCAGCCAATGGGTGCTTATCAGAGCCCCCCGGGGGGAGAGGGAAAATACACCTGGGTCTCAGTTGCAGAGACTCTGATTCGGGGGGTGTGGGAGGGGGGCCAGGCATCAGTATCTTTCCAACTGATTGGAACCCACTGCCGACCTTTGGTGTCTTTTCATCTCTGTTCTTCGAGCAAGATCTGGCTATGCCTCAGGTTTTTCGCTTAGCAACTAAAAATGCCAGAAGCCCAGATGGCCCTGTTTCAAATGTGGGGACTGTCTGTGCTGGTCCTGTGGTCTCCTCAATCAGAAGGGGCTGGACAGGAAGGACGTGGGTGTGGGAGTCTCAGAGGCGGGGCCTGAATTGGGGGGTGGGGTTGACGGGTGAGGTGGCAGTTGCTGTCAGAAAGTTTTCAGGCTGTCTGCCCACCCTATTATGTGGGGTGAGCAGAACTTTGTCCCAACTTTAAAAAAAATCAGGTGGGAAAATGTGGAGCTATGAGTAAAAATATCAAACATGAAGGATCTGGATTAAATTGCATGCAAATTACATGCAAATAATATGCAACATTGAATTGCACAGGCTTGGACCTTCTGGTGTGGGAGGAGGGGATTTGGAAAGAATGCTAAGTGACATGGGTTCTGATTCTGCAGCAGGGAGCCTGGGGAGGCAGGGAAACAGTGGCCCTGAGTGTTCTCCTCGGGCCTTGCTCCCCAAATACATTTTATTAGTTTATTCTGATTATGCATGCAATAGGCACATTCGTTATAGAGCTCTCAGAAAATATAGAAATAAATTAAAATGTTGAAATACTTGTCATCCCACTCTTAATATTTAACATACCCCTCCTGGTTTTTCTGTGCGCATGTACGGACTCCCCCAGCCCCCCACGGCTGACCGTGGCTGCCTCTCACCGCCCTCTTTCCTCCAGTTTCTTCCCGAAGTGCGATGTGGTGAATTTCGGCTCCTGGTTCATTTTCGCCTTCCCGCTCATGGTGTTGTTCCTGCTGGTGGGCTGGCTCTGGATCGCCTTCCTGTATGCGGGAATGACCTTGAGGTACCCCTCTTGTTTAACTTGAGCTTTGAGCCAGACTGAACTGTGTTTGACGCAGGTTCCTTCTTACCTGGGGTGGCCTCCCTGAGTCTCAGTCTTCTAGGTCCACTGAGGATCGTTCTTGTAACTTCACGTTACCTTCTCACACAGCGACTGGAGCGGACGGCACTTCTCAGGGATGTGAGGGTTATGGGTGGTGTGCCCAGCCTGCTATGCCCAGACCGTCAGTTAATTCCCCCATCATCGATACCAATACACTAACAAAAACATGTTTTTATTTTAATAAACATTGTCAAGTCATTCTCCATAAGAACCGTACTAATTGTACCATTTACCATGTATGAGAGTGTCTGTTTCCATATAGAAAAGTGAGTTTTTGCCAATCTGATGAGAAAAATAATCTGCATTTATTTTATTGAGAGTAATTTTGAGTAAATTTTAATGTTAAGGGACAATATGAAAAGTTTGGATATATTCATGGGGCTCATTGGTTATTTCCTTTTCTGTAACTCGTTAAACTATGTTTATGTCCTTCGTACATTTTTCAGATGGACTCTTGGTATTGGTCTTATTGATTTCCAGTACTCTTTATATATTGAAAAATTAGTGATTATTCTGCAAGATGGGTTGCAAATATTTTTTCTTCAGTATTTTCTTTCATGTAGAATTTTTGAGAAAATTTTATACAGATGAATTTATCAATCTTTTCTCATATAGCTTCTGAATTTTCCATTATAGATAAAAGGATCTTCCCACTAAAGGAGGCATAAGAAAAGTAATCACACATTTTCTTTTGATAGTTTAACTTTTTTACATTTAATTTTTTTTTTATCTATTTGGAGTTTATCCTTAGGGTGCTGTGTGAGGTTTGAATCCAATTTTATTTTCTGTTCCAGATGACCAGCCAGTTCTCCCAACACCATTTGTTGACACACAAAAGTTTTTAATTTTGGTGAAGTCCAAGTTATCTATCTTTAATTGCTTGAGCTTTTAATATTATACGTCTAAGAAACCGTTGACTAGTCCAAGGCCATGAAATTTCACCCCTGTGTTTTCTTCTAAGAGTTGTATAGGTTCAGCTCTTACACTTAGGTCTGGGATCCAGTCAGAGTTAAATTCTGTACGTGGTATGAGGTAGGGACCCACATTCCTTCCTTTGCATGTGGCTGTCAGTTGTCCTGGCTCCATTTGTGGAAAGACTGTTCTTGCCCCATTGAACGGTTTTGGTGTCCTTGTCAAAAATCAAGTGACTATAGATGCACGGGCTTACTTCTGGGCTCTCCATTCAATCCCACTGATCCGAGTGTCTAACACCATGGGCTGAACAGCCCATCTTTTGCACACTAATCTGTGAAACCAGGTTTATCACAGACTAAATCCCCACTTACATTTGGGTGTATTTCTGGACTTTCCGTCTTATTCCATTGATTTGTCTGTTTATTCGTGTTTATGTCTAGTCCCCTGAAGGGCGCCCCCGGGGAGTTGTATAATCAGATGCACATTTTAAAAAGACCGTCCAGGCTACAGGTGGGGCAGAGCAGATGTGAGAAAGGGAAGACAGAGGGACACGACTCAGAGGCCACTGCAACCTGCAGGACAGAGATAACGAGGCCTGGCCAGGTGGTGGTGGGCTGGGGAGAAGTTAGTCCCCCTTGCGGTGGCCACTCCTAACTTCCCTGCTTTCTGTTGCAGGGGCTGGAGGAAGAAGAAATCTGAAATCCGAGCTGGTGCAGAAGACAGGGCTCGGGCTATGATTCAGCAGGAATTCCAGAATCTGGGACCCATGAAGTGCGTGGCCCACGGTCCTTGGGGGTGAAGGGTGGGGGAGAGCTGGGCATTAGACTTTCAATACAGTCCTCCTGTTCTGACCCCTGGTCCCTGGGGGCTGAATCCCAGGGGAATATCAGGACCAATGGCCTGAGATGGGATCCTGGAGGGTAGGGAGGCTGATTTTCAATCAGCCTCTTGCCCTGGTGCTGGGGTAGACAATCTGAGGACCAGAAAGCCCCTCAGTGTGTACTTGGGATGGGGACGTGCCTCCCTCCTGCCAAATGCACCCTTTCCCTCCTGGTACGTGGGATACTCAGCATTGCCTCGGGTGACTTCCAGGACCTTGTTCAATGCGTGTGTCTCATATGGTAAAAAATAACTAGGAGTCAGCAGGCTTGCCCCCAAGGGCTGACTGCCACTAACTTCCTGTGTGACTTGGGCAAGGCACTAACCCTCTCTGGGCCCTGTTCCCCAGTCTCTGAAATGGGCACATGGGGTAGATATTTAGCCCAACATTTGAGGCTTCTCTCTTTCCTCCTCTGCGTGCCTCTCTCTTCGCGTCTGTCCCTTTCCGTGTTTGTTCCACTCTGTCTGCCCCCACGCGATGCTCTTCTCTCTCTTTGCCCGCCTCTGTCTGTCTCCTTTCTCTCTGCTTTTCCGACTTGGTCTCTGCTTCACTCTTTCTCTCTGTCTCTGGATTCTCCTTAGGACTCTGGGAAATTCCCAGGAGAAATGATATAAAATTTGGGGACAGGGGGTGCTCCACGCCCAGGAAGGATCCTGGCTGAGTGTGGCAGGCCCAGGCAGGAACCACCTGTGTCACGGGCCACCCCTCTCCTCTGGAGCCTTCCTGAGGGGTGAATTACTTCCTTCAGTTTCTCAGAGGCAGGGTCTGGGCCCCATCGCACCGCGGGCACCCGCCCCAGGCCTCCTCTCCCTGTGGTCTGCTGGAGCCCACCGTCACCATGTGCCCGCATGTTTGTGCCGCAGGTTTGCTGAACGGGCCGTTTTCATCCTTTTCTGCACGTTCGCCATTCTCCTCTTCTTCCGGGACCCGAAGTTCATCCCTGGCTGGGCCAGTCTCTTCCCTGCTGGGTGAGCCTCTGGGGACCCAGGGAACAGAGTCCAACGGGGAAGATTCTGGGATGGGCCATGTGCAACTGGAAAGGCATGGCAGCGGGGGAGACCTGGGATAGGTTCACACCCCTTGTCCCTGGTGATTATCAGCAGCTCCTTCTTTTGCTCTCGGAAGAGCGTAGGCTTGGGTGATAAGACGTTTGGGTTCTCATGTATTGTGAGCTTTGGCTTTGCAATCAGACAAAACTGGGTTCCAGGGACAGCTCTGCCACTTACAAATTGTGAGGCCCTGAGCATGTCATTCATTCATTCATTCATTCTTGCATTCACTCAATCAACATTTATCGAGCGCTTAATATGTGCTAGGCATTATCCTAGGTGTTGGGTTCACAGACTGAAGCAAGTAGTTAGGCAGCAAAATAGCCTATTGTAATGAGTGCAGTGAAAGAAAGAGAGTGTGATGAAAGAAGGGAGTGGGGCCCTTGACTTTGGAGAGTTCTGGGGAGAACCAAAGGCTAGGAAGAGTAGAGGTAAAACCTGGAGACACCCTGCGCATGCCCACTGAGAGCCTGAGGGAGGGACCAGCTTAGGACGTGTGAAGAGCTGACAGGAGCCTTGTGTGACTGAGGCCCGGTGGGAAGGGAGGAGAGTGGGCAAGATGTGGCTGGAAGGGAAGGCAGGAGCCAGATTGTGGGGGTCTTGCTGGACATGTTAAGCACTATTGGAGGGTTTTAGGTTACTTAACTTCTGGGTGCCTCAGCATCCTCATCTGAAAAATGGTTCTGTGATAGTATACTTCCCATCGGATTGTTCTGAGCATAAATGAGTTAGCGCGTGTCACGTGATTAGAGTTGCTCAGAGGAAGAACTCCATAAAACAGTAATTGTATCTACTAGGGAATGGGCAGTGGGGGCAAAAATACAGGTGGACAGAGCAGTTAGGGGCTATGGCACCACCTCGATGACTGCCGTCCTCTAAGGGGTGAGAAGACTAAGGCTCATGGGCCACATCTGGCCCACACCTTGTGTTCGAGTGGCTTTTACATTTTTAAATGGCTGGAGAAAATCAAAGATAGTACCGGGTGGAGAAAAAGTAGGTTTGGAAGTTGTGAATACTCAACACACAAGAGTTTATTCTTGTATTATTACTTATTAAGTATTGTATTCTTTTCCACATGGACTGCTGTACCCATTAAACTTGATGGGTGGCACAGGAAAGTGACATGAAATTCAAATGTCACCACGCACAAACACAGCTCCACTGGACCACAGCCACACCCACTCACCCCTGTGCTGTCTCTGGCTGCTCCCAGGCTATGGCATCGTGACGGAGCCTGCATGGTCTGCAAAACCAAAAATATTTATTGTGTGGCCCTTGACAGAAGTTTACTGATGCCAGTCTAGGTGATGGCTTCGGTGACTTGAAGGAAAATGGTAGCAATGGAGACAGAACAGCTAAGATACATTTCAAAGTTAGAAATGGCAGGCCTGCCTATGGTCGAATTTGGGGGCCAGTGAGAAAGAAGGACCCACACTGGTGATGCTTAGTTGGAGAACATTCTTTAGAGATTGGGGGTGCCTTATCAACAATTCTATTTTGAACTTGGTTTAGACTTATCCAGTCTAATATGCCTTCTCAGATGCCACAATGGGCATTTGGATATGCAAGCCTGGAGCTCAGAGGTGTCAGGTTGCAGATATGAATCTGGGAGTCATCATACAATTTTGGAATTTAAATCCAGAGGAACTGATGGGCTCAGCGAGGGAAAGAGTGTAGGGAGAGTATAGCAGACTTTGAGGAACCCCAACGTTTAGGAGCTGGGTAGAGAGTGGTGCCATTAGAGAAGTGGAGAAGCAGTCGGTGGTGAGGTGGGCACAAAACCTGGAGCCACGGACTGGCAAAGGCCAAGCGAGCGAGGGTTTTAAGAGAGAGTGAGTGGGCAACAGTGTCAAATTCCGGCGTGAGTTCGAACACGATTAGATGGCAGGTGTGTCCTCTGGATTTGGTGAGATCCGATGATCTCCATCAGCACCGTCTGATAGAAGTGTAATGTGGGCCACAGACGTCACTTAAAATGTTTAAATAGCCATATTTAAAAGTCAAAAGAGATGCAAATAATTATGCTCCATTTTTATAACCCAGTATATTATTTCAACATGTAATCTATATAAAAATATTTTTGAGAGATTTACTTTTCTCATACTAAATCTTCAAAATCTGGCATGCATGGAAGGGAATTTTATACGGCCGCACATTTCCATGTGGTCTTGCCACACGTCAAGCGTCCACGAACCGCACGTGGCTGCTGGCTCCCACGCTGGAGGGGGCAGCTCTCCGCGCTTCACCACGGGGCCTCGGCCTCCCCTCTGCTAACACGGGCAGTACCAGTTCTGATCTCATGAAGGCTGTTATGAGGAAGAAAATATATAGTTTCACAGAACCAGGAGAAGTGGCTCTGATAACCATTCTTCTATTTTTCCAAAAATGTAGGTACTTAGGTATTTTTTTTCAGCTGAAAAACGGGAGCTGTAAGTACTCTAACAACACAAAGAAAGCAAACGTCACCTAGAACCCCCACCTCCAGACCTGATGGACGTGCTCTCTGACTTAAAACGTCGCCTGTCTGGGCACCGTCCTACACCTCCATTGCGTCGGTTGTTACAAGACTACACTGGTTAAAACGCACTGAACTATAGCCTTGAAATGGGTGCCTTTCATTCCATGTTAACTATAGATTTCAGTAAAACTAATTTTAAAAACGCATGCAAACCACCTAAAAAGAAACCTATGTAAACACATGATTTTTTTTTTTTTACTGAAATGTGACTGCAGTGAACATACTGTGATCTGCTTTTTTCTGGTTTGTTTCCTGATAAAAAATTTAAACAATGCTGAATTGAAAAAGTAAAATTTAGTTGCCTTGCATCTCCCCTCCATCCCACTCCCCAGCGACATTCACGATCAAAGTCTAGTGTGTAATGCGTCAGGTGCACATGCACATATCCATGCACACACATGTATTCACATGCATATTCACATATACGCATGCGCACAACGCATATGCATTCACAAACACCATGTATCAACAAACACGCACATATTCACATGCGTGTTTGTGCGCACACATGTGTTCTCACACATGCATGTGTTCGTGCACACATACTCATATGCACACATGTGTAGTCATACACAGAGACATGTAATGGGAAATTGGAAAACGTAATAATATCATCATGAACAACTTGCTATTTCATTCTTTTTCAACACTGCATAGTATTCTACAGAATAGGAGTAGTTTTATTTTATCAGTTCTTTTTGGATTGTGTCCAATACTGCAAATAAAAAAAAATTTAATACAAAGTTTCTTGGTTGTATGTCTATGTCAATACCTAAAGATAGCTACTATGTTACATATTTAAAGAAACAGATGCAGGGTATTTCTTTACATATATGTTATTAAACACAATTGATTTGAACATCTTTTTTTTTTACTCTCATGAATAATGGACATCCCTGTATGTAATCTGTGGACAAGAGCCCAGTGAGTTCTGAGGATAAGTTCCTAGAAGCACGATCACTGGATCGAGGGCTGTCCTCATGTGAAGCATTGGCACATGTTGCCAGCTGCCGTCTAGAAGCTTCAATGTTTATTTCCCCATCACCTGTATGTGCCCCAACGTCCTCACTCGGCACCACCGCCCTTTCCGAGTGTGCCTGTCTGTTCACAGAGGTACAAACGGAATGGTGCTCCGTCTGCGTTTTGATTTATATTCCTCTAGTATAGTGACATTGACTATGCTAGTTTCTCGGCCATTTAAATAATCTTCTTCCCAAATGTGTGGGCTAAAAAGGCTTTTGTTAGTAGTTGGCTCTGAGCTTCATTGAACTTGGAGCTGGAAAAATCTGATTTCAATGCCAATCTCCTCCACAGACCACGATCTGGCCTTGAGCAAGTCGCTTCTGCTCTCTGAGCCGTGGACTCCTCATCTCAAACAGCAGCTGCCTGCCCCAGGCTTCTGTGAGCTTGAGTGCCCACAGGGCGCCTCGTGGGTCCCAGAAAGGTGGTAGTTAGGCTTTGAGGGGCTATGAGGCTGGCTCCATCTGGGCTCCGCTGATGGGAATGAATTCTATATCCATGTGGTAAGCTGCCCGTCCCAGGAGGAATGCAAAGAGAAGTTGAACAGACACAGGGCTGTTACAGGAACCCCGGTTACGGTGATCCTCGGGGGTTCCACAGACCCTAGGATTCTGTAGCTCTCAGATTCTTTCCTCTGTCGAGTGTCCTTGGATTGGGAAGAAAAGTACTTGTTTGGCTCAAGCAGACTCTAAAAACCCCCAGGGAGCTGTGGATGAAGGGCTTTTGCCACCGTGGGCGGTAGCATCCGTGCGGAGTTCAGTGCAGGACAGAATCCAGAGGCATCTGACAGGGCCCCATCACAGCGGCGCTAACCCCCTCCTGCAGATGCTCATCTGTGAATCTGCCGACCTTGGCCTGCTGAGATGCCCAGGGTCACGTGTTTTGGGGGCCTTGTCTGTCATTGTAGGTTTATTTCTGATGCTGTCACTGGCATGGCCGTTGTCACCGTCTTGTTCTTCTTCCCGTCCCAAAGGCCCTCTCTCAAGTGGTGGTTTGACCTGAAAGGTAAGGGGGTCAGGGCTGGAGTCTCGGGGAGCTTGGAGAGCTCTGTGGCCTGGAGGTGGGGCCTGTCCCAGATCTGGGACCTGCCCCTGCAGCTTTCCCGTTCCCTGCCTGAGCAGTTACCTCGTCTGGGTGCATAGGGCTGCCAGAGGTGACTGCCCAGGGCAGGGTTACCCACTACCGCCCACAGGCCAAATGCAGCCGGCTGCCTGTTTTCCCACAGCCCATGAGCTCAGAATGGCTTTCGCATTTTTAAATGGTTGAAAAAAATCAGGAGAAAAATATGCATGACACACAGATATGACATGAAATTCAAATTTCAGTGTCCAGAAATACAGTTTTTAATGCCTTCTGTAAGAAACTTGTGGGCTGATGTTTTCTTTAGTTATGTAAGTACCTACGCAATGGCCTCGAGGTTGCCTCTTGGCCCACAGAACCCAAAATATTTACTTTCTGGTCCTGTTCACAAAGACTTTGCCCAGTCCAAGGGCCCAGACATGAAAACCTCAGACTGGGATTCAATGAGTAGGAAGTGGTGGGGAGTGGGGCAAAAGTTTCCAGAAGCATTCAGGTTCAGCTTCGAACAATCGCTGAGCCCTCCCAACCTGTCGTGGGCTGGCCTTGGCCTTCAGAGCGCCCACTCGTGACCCTCCTGGATTTCCAGCAAGTGTCTGCCAGGAGAAGGCACCCATACCTGCCACCTGCGTGCCTGGCCCATCTCTGTCTGGGGGGCGCCCGTCTCCATCTGGGGGGTGCACTGAGCTCTGGGCAGGAGCGAGGCCCTAGGAGTCACAGTTGAAGTAGTTTCTGTTGCTGAAGAAAATAGAGTGTTCGAAGGAGAGTTTCAGTTTCCGGGTGGGGGTTGGAGTGTGGGGAGTACAGAGGGTGGATCGGGCCAGAGAGGGTTCCACGGGGTCCCGCCAGCAGTTGCTGAGGCAGAGCTAGCCATCCAGGAGGCTGGCGCTGGGTCCGAGGAGCTCAGGCCGTGGGCTTCGGGCTCCGCGAAACTGAGCGGGGTGCCCTGGGCCCCGCCATGGCTGCGTCTCCGTCTCATTCCCAGCCTGCTCTCCTCACCCTCCGCTCCACGTGCCCTGTCTTGGTCTCCTCGTAGTTTCTCCTGTTTCTTAGCTTTCGTGTCTTTCTAGCACCTCCTTCCTTACAGTTCTTGCCTTTTTATCACTTCTGTTCCCTTGTAGTGTCTCCTCCCTGCTAGTGCCCGCTCTCTCCCACGGCTTCTGCTGCTGCCTGTCCCCTCGGTGCCTGTCCCCTCGGAGCTTCTGGTCCGACAGCGCCTGCGCCTCTGAGTCCGTCTGCTGCCTCGGAGCCTCTGCTTCCTCCCGGTACCTATTTTCTCATCATTTCTGCTTCCTCACAGTTTCCGCTTCCCCAGGGGACCTCAGCCGCCAATGCCCCTCCTAGGTCGGGCGACCTGCCTGTCTATTCTGTCACCTTTATTATGACTTCTTTTTGCCCAGTTATCTCTCTGCTTCCCACAGAGACTTCTGAGAGTAAGAATCTGGTTGGTCTGCCTTATTCTTTATATATATATATATAATATATATATTAATTGCAGCTGTGCCGAGATATCGTTTACATACCGTATAAATCACCCATTCACTGGTTTTCAGTATATTCACAGAGTTGTACAGTCACAAACAGCCAATTTTAGAATACTTTCATCACCCCGTGAAGAAACCCTGGCTCATCAGCGGTCACTCCTGCCCCTTCCTGCAAGCCCTAGACAGCCACCAGTCTACTTTCTTTATAGATTTCCCTGTTCTAGATAATTTTTTTAATAAATGTAACCATAGTTACATATGTGATCCTTTGTGACTCACTGCTTTCAATTAATATGTTTTTAAGGTTGAGCCGTGTTCTAACATGAATCAGTGCTTCTTTTTCTTATAGATTTCCCCCCACCCGGCTGCCTCGTAGCCTCATCAATTCCTGACCGGCCTGTGGCCTGGCAGCTCCGAGTCAGGTTCCACCATGGTTCTGCCACCCAGGGGCGGGCTCACAGGCCCAGAGCTTCCCCCGGGCTGGGGCGGCCTGCCCTAGATATCTGCTACCCCAGCTCTGTTACTGTTTGCTAGGTGACCTCGACCGAGTTCCTGTATCTCTGGGCCTTGCTTTCCCACTTAGAAACCAGCAGGTCCCTTAGCCACACCAAGCTCTGGCGAACGGAGGTTGCAAACTCAGATTCCTACAGGGAAGAGACACTCCCACAGGCAGCAGACTGGGTGCGGGGGGGTCTGTTTCAGGCAACATGGCCCGACCTGTCCACGGTGCCTTTCACACTTTTGGAACAGAGAACGGTTTCTGGCTTACAAGAAAGTAGTGCCAGGGGCTGATAGGAAGTGGGAAGACCTAGTGGGAAGCAGGATTTCGTGGGATGCCTGTCCGTGTACATTTTGTCCCCGGCTGCTTCATGCCACTGTGGCAGCCTAGTTGCAACGGAGGCCGCAAAGCCTAAAGGACCCGCCCACTCCCTAGCCCTCTGCAGAGAAGTGTGCTGACCCCCGTTCTAACCACCGCACATGCTGCCGCTTTGGAAAACATAAAAATCATCCCATAATTCCACAGGCCAACAATTCCCATAGTTTTTTTTTCCTCCGGAATACCCTTCCTCCTTCTTTCCTCTCTATACATCCAGTGCCAAAGAGAGCCTTTTGTTCTGTGTGAAGATGAAAGTAACACTTACCCAGAAGGGCTGCTGAGAGACCTTGGGGGTCCTGGGTATGGAGTGCTGGGCCCCAGGAGATTCTCAAGGTGCAGGGAGCCGTGAAAACGATTTCATTCTGAGTAGAGCACACGCCCCGCCATGAGGCTGTGGGTTTTCCCCCTAACGCTCCAGAATCAGATGCTGGAGCCAGGTTGTGGCTTCCTGGAGGACCCTGAATGTCCCCACAAGGGCAGGGCTGCAAGGACTCGGGTCCGCCCCTCAGAATGGGGGTCTTCTCTCTGCCCAGCTCCCAACACAGAGACAGAGCCCCTGCTGACGTGGAAGAAGGCCCAGGACACCATCCCCTGGAGCATCATCCTTCTCCTGGGAGGGGGCTTCGCCATGGCCAAAGGCTGCGAGGTAAGAACAGCAACGGCAGGTGGGCTGCAGGCCCGGGGAGGTGTGGGCGGGTCCCAGCCACAGCTGCAGGCTCAGCATAAGCACCAGTGATGCCACGGGCCCAGCAGATGCCACCTCATTTGCCAATTGGGATAATCGTAGTTCCCATCTCAGTGCCTGGTGCTGCGAAGGAGGAAAGGAAAAGGGTTTGATCAGACCCTCAAGGAGCTCACGATGAACGTGATACTGTACTGGTACCGATAACGTCACAACCCTCAGAGTTCTCTGAGCACAGAGAAGCCACACCACTGCGTTGTGCTCACCTGTCCAACGTGCTTTACACACAGTAGCTGACTCAAACTCTCCCAGCAAGCCCAGGTGGTCCATACCATCATGATCTCCACTCTATAGATTAGGAAATGAAGGAACAGAGAGGTAAAGCAACAAGCCCAAGACCACACAGCTATGTACTCAGGCTTTGACTCCAGGTAGTTTGGCTCCAGAATGTGTGCTGTTAGCCACTGTGATACGAATGTTAGATATTTTTACTATTAACTAATTATTAATGGTATTCTAGAGGGTTCTGTGAGCTCAGAGGCAGGGCTGGGACTACAGGGAGGTGAGGGAGGCCCCAAGGGTGCGGGATTTCCAAAGACGCTCGCTCTCAGGGTCGGGGGCCCTGCTCAGAAGAGGAGCAGCTTCTGTGTCTGGCACGTGGCATAATGTGTCATCTCACTGAGCCTCACATGGGCCCGAAGGCCCCTGTAATACTTTCAACTCCCACTTTACAGGTAGGAAAACCGAGTCATGGAAAAATTAAGCAACCCTCTTAAGATCATAAAATCACACTGTGCTAGGAGCTGGGGTTCTAACTCCTGTCGATGGAATTTCAGAGTCCAGGCTCCCAATGGCTCGGTCGGTCTCAAGAGCTTCCCTAGTGCCAGGCACTGCTCAAAGCCCTTTGCCGACACAGATCATGTTGGTCTTCACAAACACCACCGAAGCGGATGCTGGTGCTGCCCCCCTTGAAAGATGAGGACCAGAGGCAACCTGGGGCTCAGTAGCTTGCCTACGTCTGTGCAGGCAGGAGATGGCAGGGCCAGGATTACAACCACAGCTGACGGTGCGGGGTCCCCCCCACCCCAACATCGCTCTGTGCGAGCCCACGCATTCAAAACCCAGCCAGGGAAAGAGCGATCTAAAATTAAGGTGAAGCACACCTGCGTCTACTTCTCAGATTGCTCTCTTTTTAGATTCAATTTAAAATTTCAGGTTCAAATAGTGTTACTGTGCAAGACACCTATGAAGGTCTATACCAGTCAGAAGCCCGGGCTTGGAGATCCAAGTACCCGGATTTGAACCTGAGCTCTATCACACCTTGCTGGGGCACTTTGGGCAAGTTCTGTAACCTCTCTGGGCACCAGGTTTCTCACCTATGAATTGGCTTGAAGTTCTTACTCTACAGAGGGGTGGTTGGAAGCGATGAAAGATGGTGCTGATGCAGGCCCTGGCGCACAGGGAGTGCTGTGCATCCTCATTCCGTGGCTCATGCAGGCTCTGCTTCCAGGAAGCAGACTCTGTGATGGAGAAGCGAGCAGGGGGTTATTAGGTTATTTGTTGACCGTGAGGTCATCTCCTGTGGCAGGGGTGAGGCAGACCCCCACAAAGCCTCCACCAAACCCCGGAGAGCGCCAAACTGAGGGAGCCCTTCAGAGACATCCCAGGTGGTCCAAGATGACCAGGCCTTTCTATCCCGCATCCCTCCAGCATCCGTGGACTCGGGCCTCCCCAGGAGCAGGTGTGACCTGGGCAAGGCCACCCTTGAGTCTGGGGCTGACAGTGAAGGCTGTCTGCTGCCCGTGCTCCCCACGCTGGGGCAACAGGGCCGTTATGGAAGGCGGTCGGGGTGGCACACTTAGGTTCCCACACAGTTGCTCTTTTTTGTGAACTACATTTTTGTTATTCACTTTTTCAATAAATAACATAATTTCAAAATGAGCCAAAGGATGAATGAGCAAAAGTATTCTTGGTGTCTCCATTTTAGGAACTGCAAAGACCAGAGAGGTTAAGTGACTGATTCTAGGTAACACAGCTCATAGGTAGCAGAGCTGGGATTTGAACGGGTGTCTGTCTGATTCCTCCTACTGGAGATGTATTAAGGAGGGCTTCCCAGAGGAAGTGACATGTTATCTAGGTCTTAAGAGGACCATGCGATGCAAAGGTAGAAAGCATGGGTGTGGAACCAAGTCATTGGGTTAAAGGCACAGATCTTTTACCTCTCAGCTGTGTGCCTCAGTTTGCTCATCTGCAAAATAGGAATACTAATGCATTCCATCTCATAGCATTGTTACAATTATTAAATGTGTCCATACGTATGGAGAACTTAGAGCAGAGCTGGTTATTATGGCTGGATATTGGGGAAAGAGGGAATTCAGGGTCAAGGATGACACAGTGGTTTTTGCCCTGAGTGACTCTGTGGAAATGGTGCTGTTTACGGAGATGCACCTAGCCTGGCCCTGAGGCAGGAGGCGGAGAGGTGACCCCACACCCCAGAGACTTCTCTGAGCTCAGAGTGTGGTGGGCAAAGCCTGCCTCTCAGTGGAGGCTCGGCTGCAGGGCCGCTGAGCATGCTGGGAGGTCAGTCTGGCTCCTGGCCCAGCCCCAGGAGCAGGCTGGCGTTTCTGTTCAAGGGGAGCTTTGTGTGGCAGCTGCCGCCTTCCCTGGGCCCTGCTGGTATCAGCCCCTCCCCAGACAGCGCAGCCTGTCCCGGAGCAACCAGGGTGCTCTTGGCGCATCCTGCTTCCTAGCCCCTGCCTGGTGCCCTTGCCAGGCCTCAGCGGCCTCCTGTCGCTTAGGGGTCCTCGGCTGGGGCTGGGGTGAGTCTGGGGGTGTGGACTCCCACGTGCTGGTTCCGCAAGGCTGGAATCCAATCCCAGGGCTTACTCTGAGCTCGGGCAACTCGCTGACTCCCACTTTATCTTCTCACCAGTTTTCTCCTGCCTCACAACGGCCCCCAGCTCCCCAGATGTTTAGAGTCTAGCCTGGAAGCTTCCACTGGCCCCCACACAGACCCTGTCAGCCCCTGTCTCTCTGCTCTCAGCGCCTCCACTGCAGCCCGACCCGCCCCTTAGCGCTCCTCCGCCGCACTGGTCACCTGCTTCCCAAGCCAGACCTTTGAGTTGCTTTCTCTCTGCCGAATGCTCTTCCCTGAGATCTCTGGGTCCTTACCCTTCACCTCTCATCTCCAAAGTCACCAACACAGAGGGGACCTCCCTGCCAACATATGCAAAGTAGCCTCTCCAACCTCACGGTCACCCTCCATTTATCACTCTGCTCATCCTCTATCCACCCCTCACGTGGCCTGTTCCTTTGTCAGTTTACTGTGTCTCTCTTACTAGAATGGAAGCTCTGTGAGGGCAAGAATGGTATCTGTCTTATCTGCCGTGTCTCGTGCCTTCTGAATAAGTAATATTAGTGGGCCCGCCCTGTAAGATGGGCTGTGTGCGTACCTGACACAGAAACCGGGGTCTCCCGCAACCTCGCTACTCTCGTTATTGTTACAATTTTACCATCTCATGGATGAAAAGCCGGCTTTGTTCTGGCACCGTCACGTACGTCTCGTTTAAGCTCCACCACAGCAAACCGGTCTGCAAATCTGCTGAGGCTACTGAAGGTCAGTGTTAAATCGGAGTGGAGCAAGTAGGAACCCAATCCCTCATTTCCTGCTGGGGATCTGAGTTTTATTATTGTGGTTGTGGTTGTTGTTGTTATTATTATTATTATTTTAATTGGAAAAGTAGCCCAATGAAATGAGTAAGAGCCAGGCTGCGAGCTGGCTGTAAGTTCCAACGATAAGGCAAGTCATCTCACTTATCTGGGCAAATCACAACTCCTTGGGGCCCCAATTTCTTTAACCATAAAAAGCAGAGAATTCTAGTACTTCCCTCATGGGATTGCCATGAAAGGTAGATAGGTTAATAGTAGCAAAATACCTATTAGAGTGCCCAGTTTATGTAACTGTTCAATTAAATAACCATAAATCATGTTCAGCACAGGAAGTGTTTTCACAAGTACTCGTTTAACCCTTACCACGACCCCTTGGAGAAATCAAGGAACAGAGATGTTCATTAACTTGCCCAAGATCACACAGCTTGTAGGCAGTACCCTGGTTTGAATGCTCACCTCACGTAGGCAGCCTTCTCTCTTTTCTTTCCTTTAATCGAATTCATGGGCTCTGTACCTAGGAATTGGGGTACAGAGTTGTACCCACACAGCGGGGCCTACTGTGGTTTATGAGTCTTGCAAAGGATAGTCAAGGGTGTTTTCCATTAAGAGTTCAGCTTTAAGTGTTTAACTTACACCATAACACCCTCCTTGCAAGGTGCGATCCTGCCGTTATCGAAGAGATTAGAAAAGGGCTTGATGGAAGTGGGAGAGGAGGAGGCAGAGGAGGAGAGCGCTGTCCTGCAGCTCAGCCCTGCTCCTGTCCTGCGACGTGACCTCAGGCACCTCTTGGCATCCTCGAGGGTCATAAGGAACATGATTTCACAGCCACGGCACTGGGTGATTTTGGAGGGTTCTGACACCCCTGGCATGTCACCACTTGAAGCTACTAATGATAGCTGGCACGTACTGGGCACACACCAGGTGCCCAAGCACTTTACTAAAATGCTTTATAGATTAGCTCCTTTTCTCCCAAGGATAACTGTCTGAGACGGGTACTATGATAGCCCCACATACAGATAAGAAAAGTGATGTACAGAGGGGTTAAGCTGCTTGACCAGGACGTCACAGCCGGAAGGGACGAAGGTGGAGATCGTACTGAATCTGCCTCCAGAGCCCCTTCTCCTCACCCTCTGGCCACTCAGCCTCTGACCTGTTGCTGGTCCCAGAGTTCCTGGCACACGGTGGGGCTGCATGTTTCCAAGGAAGCAGAACTTCTGATTCCTAATGGAATAGGAGTGGCAGGTGAAGCCCTCTGGAGCCCCCAAGAGAACCCCAGGCACTTGGGGGTTCTCCTCTCTCATGAAGCTGCCAGACCTCACTCTGGCCGTGGAAACAGAGCCAAGGGCCTGAGTGGCCACTGGTCGTTGGCTGGCAGCCCGTCACCCGGAAGTCTGGCTACGGGGAAGTTCTTGGCTTCTCATTCATACAAGTCATTAACATTCCCTCTCTCCAGCCTCTCTTCATTTAACTGCACACACTGCTGTCTGTCCCTTTGCCAAATCTGTGGCCTCGGGGAAAAACCAGTGGCCTCGTTTTCCCCTTGAAAGTTACCCTGGGCCAGGGGAGGGGCTGGGGTCCTGACTCAGCCATGCGCCATAATCTCTAGGCTCTCAGACAAACAGTGCAGACATAAAAGAAAGAGTAATTTTACAAGGTCTCTTCTAGGGAAAAATATCTTTAAGCGTGTTCGTTCATTGCAGGTAATTTTAAAGTCAGGTTGCAGGGACAAGTGTGTTAGTTTATTCATTGAAAAGCAGTATGCTGTGTTCTAGAAACCCTTATGAAGTTTTAGGTTCTGGATAAGCAGTACATTGTCTATTAATCGTAGAAGAAATGTATGAAGTTTCTTTGGTAGACCAAAGTGTATTGGTACCAGATGACACTGGGTTGATAAAAGGGCTGTGGTGACACATGTTTGATAATAAATATTAGGGGACTAACCCAACTCTGCCTTCAGTCAACATCTAAGCCTATGGCTTCATTATCTTTGTCAAAAACAAAACAAAACAAAACAAAAAACAAAAAATTAAACTGGACTTGCAGGACCGATTTTGTGGGTTTTTAAGATATTGCTGCATGGCACCACCAGGCGGCAGCATAGAGCACAATTTTACACCTTCAGCTCAGCTGCTTTGGGATCGTAATGAAGGTGTGTCAGGACTCTTGGTACTTGAGGATGCTGTCTCCCAGGTACCCCCTCAGGCAGGAGGTCTGACCGTATACATATTGTATACTTGCAAACAGAGTGACTGTCTGAGAATTCAGCGGCGAGAGCTTGGAGATAACTCTGCAGTACTGATGGCAGGGTGGAGCCTGGGGCCAGCAAGGGGACAGTCTAACAGGTCCTTTCTCTATCCTGCTGCGCTCAGCTCAGCTCTGGACATTGCTCTTTGTATGAAGAGGGGCAGTGACAGACTGGTGTGTCCAAACGAGGGCACCTGGGTGACAGGGGGTTTTGCTGGAGCATGTTAGCTTACAGAAGCACATGGTCCTAGGTGTGAAAGTCATTACTTTTGGGTACCATGGGCATCACGAAAGCTTTTCCAGGCTCAGATTGCGCCTCCGTAACACAGGGATGAATGTCTACCTTATAGGGTGGCAGGGAGGACTCAGGGGCTAATGCATGCAGGTGGCTGACAACCTATAAAGCTGCAGTAATGCTGATGGTTGTGATAATGAATAATAATACAATGCTATAGCATTCATATTTGTGTTATCATGTAGTAAACTTCCTTATTATGGATCATAAATATCTTTATTATTTATAATCATATCGATAGCACTATATTTAATATATACTTGATACATATATATGATATATAGTACATCTTATATATGTTATAGATTTGATGCATATTAATATATAATAATTAAGAGACTAATGTTTTGTATAACATTTGTGTTAATATTTTAATTAATAACTGTCGTTGGAGTCATGTGGAGATTTATCCTGGAGAAACCAATTCCCTCTCTCCCATTCGAGTCAGAATTTACTGGTGCTGGGCCCAGATAGATTGTTTGGAGAACCAGCTGGATTGTTTGAGGGTCCAAGGCTCTGGGCCTCAGGCCTATAGCATATGGAATAGAGAAGAGTTCAAGAAACAGAGAGGATTCAAGTCCAGGCTCAAGTGTGTGACCTTGGACATGTCACTTAGCCCCTCTGAACCTCAGACTCTGCATCTGGGAAGGAGCGTCATTGTTGTCGTCACTGTGATTGGCCCCAGACCGCCCGCCCTGGCCCCGCCCTCCGGGGTGACAGCCCAGGTGGACCGGGGTGTGCAGAGATGTCCCTTGCCCCCCCCCCCCCCCCGCAGCAGTCCGGGCTGTCCACGTGGATCAGCGACCAGCTGCACCCGCTGGAGAACGTGCCGCCCATGCTGGCCGTCCTGATCGTCACCTCGGTCATCATCTTCTTCACCGAGTTTGCCAGCAACACGGCCACCATCATTATCTTCCTGCCCGTCCTGGCGGAGCTGGTGAGGGTCCTTCTGGGGAGGAGGGGGAGGTGAGGAGGAGTCCCGGGGTCTCCAACAACACAGGTCAAAGAGCTCCCCCTGCTGGCGGGAGCTCCACCAGGGAGCTCCCTGGTACCCATTCTCTTCCCAAATGCCCAAAAGGGTCAGAACCCTGATTTAAAAAATATATATATTCTTTTTGTTTTCCTTTTAAAAAATGCATAAACAGAGTCGATGTCTTCAAAGTGACTAAATTCCCTCCTCCGGAAAGCTTTCTAGGAAAATATAAATGACCGAATTTGGATTAAGCGGAAGTAGAAAATCTGAGTGGTCAGATGACTGCGGGAGAAATTCTGACACCTCCCGTCAGTGGTAGGGACTGTCCTGTGCACTTTAGGACAGGACAGTGCCCCTCCCCCACCCTAGGCCTCTATCCACTGGAAACCAGTAGCACGTGGTGGCCCTCTGAATCAGGGCCATCAAAAACGTGTTCAGACATTGCCAAATGTCCCCTGGAAGGACAAGGTCATCCCCAGGGGAGAGCGGCTGATCTAAAGGTCTCCAGCCCTCCAGAGCTGGCCGGGCAAGAACTGGAACCTTCGAGAAAACAGATAGTGCTCAACTCATCCAAGGTTCCAGGGCGCAGAAAGGTAGAGAAAGCCATTGGATCCGGGCAGAAGGCTAGCCAAACCCCAACACCAGAAGCGAACAAGGGGAGACAAGGGGGAAATTGTAACAACTCCATCTCACGTGTAAATAAAGTTGCAGATGGCAAAATGAATCCAGGGCCGTAGGCCCAAAAAGAACAACACCCCACGATCCAGAAGGGATTATATTAGGGATTTGAACACTGATTAACAGGAGTTTCACATTTGAATGGGTTAAGGAAGACGAAACCGTCTTATTACCTCAACACAATCCAAAATTGACCAAATTAAATCAATGTTGCGAGTATAGGCTTTGTATACAAACAGTGATATACCAGGCATGGTTGTCTGAACCACTTTATTTACTTACACATTAATTATAACAGAGATCACGCTGTATTGGCTGTATTTTCATACACAAAGATGCACTCTATTCTTTGTCAGTGGCTGGAGAATATTCCGCTGTGAATCGGTAGTTGTCGATTTGTTCAAGCCATCTGTTGCCAGGCTCTGCTGTGATCCAGCAGCGCTGCCCCAAACGTTCCCTGTCTGTGCGCCTTTGGTGGCGTGTGGATATACTGGCAGAATTGACGTCTCTGGATTAAAGAGCCTGTACGTGTACAGTTTTGTTAGCTATGGGTACACCGCCCTCCAAAGCGAATGTGCCATTTCACTCTCTCACCCGCAACACGGGGTGGGGGCTCCGCTCCTCTTGCTGAGTGCGGTGGGATTTAATCACACCCTCCCCCAGGATCTGAGGGACCCAGCAACTGAGAGAGTTGGAGGGATGCAGGGTGGAGGGATGCAGGGTGGGATGCAGGAGGGAGCGCAGAGCCAGCCAGATCTGCAGGGGCCGCTTTTACCAGAGGAGACACTAGCAAATGACACATTCTTCCAAATGCTGCTCGTCATCAAAATCAGAACAGTTCACCCACAACGGGGTGATTCCTCAAGAGGCCCAAACTCTCCTATCTGAAAATAAAGTGCCGGAGAAGCAATCGGCAGGAATTGTAGGCGAATGCCATTGGGGAGAAGTGGCACACCGGTGGCCCACTGACCGAGGCCGGCTCACAGGCCTGGCGGATCCACAGAATCAGAAACCTGGAAATGCTTGCCAACAGGTGCCATCCTGAGCTCTCCTTATCCCTGAGGCCCAGTGAGGCCCCCAGAGAAGGTGCCCAGAGCCTGGCTGTGGGGACTATTTGGCTGAGAGAAGGACCAGGCCGGGGTGTGTTATTTTTGAGCCTCTGCATCACCTGGGGACTTGTTGGAAATGCAGATTCTTCGGGTCACCGCAGACCCGACGAATCAGCCACCTGAGTTCTAACAAGCCTCCCGGCGATTCCCACGCACACGCAAGTTGGAGAAGGAGCGTCCTAGCTGCATCTCCCAGCCCATCCTCCCCAGTGACCCTGCAGTGCGGTCCTGGACTGTCACTAACCTTGAGAACGTTCTCCCCGCCTCACCCTGCGTCTGGTCTTCTTCTTTCCTCCCTGTCGATTTCCGTGTACCGCCTCTCTCTCGCCTGGGTATTCGTTCATATTTCTGGTTGCATTTCTCCTTGCCTCTGACCTGTCTTCTCCTGCGTTTCTATTGCTCACTCTCACTCTGCCTTTCTCTGTCCCTGTGATTCTGCCTCTCTTTCGGTCTCTATCTCTGTCTCCTGGGCCCCTTCCAACTGTCTTTACCTCTTGTGGTTTCTGTCTGGTTCTTTATGTCTTGGGCTCACCACCGGCTCTGCGGCCCAGGCCGTCCGCCTGAAAGTGCACCCCCTGTACCTGATGATCCCTGCCACGGTGGGCTGCTCCTACGCCTTCATGCTCCCGGTCTCCACGCCCCCCAACTCAATCGCCTTCGCCTCTGGACATTTGCTGGTCAAAGACATGGTGAGTCTGGGCATTTTCCGGTGGAGCCCGGAGAGGTGGGTGGACACCGAGTAGTGGGGAGGAATTCTGCTCCCCCCAGCCCCACCCCCCTCCAATTTCTGCATAGGTCAAGGTCATTCTGAGCAGGACCAGGAAGAGCCATTTTAGCAAAGGCTCGCTGCTTAGACAACTTCAGGACACACTGCCTAAGAGACTATTCGCCAAAGTTTGCTTCAGGGACTAGGGACTTCCCCCTCGCTGTGGGCACTGCTCTCTCTTCTTGCTTGTTTGGCTGATGGCTCTGTGCCCAGAATCTTTAGGAGAGAGGAGCAGCAGGCCACACCCTGGGACTTGGGGGTAGATCTCAGTGCCCAGCCAGCTGGGGAGTGAGACGGAAGTCCAGGGCTGCGGCAGTCGGGGGAACCCCCGAGCTTTCAGCAGGGCTCAGCATTGGGCAGAGTATTCCGTCTCCCCCAGGCTCCTGGCTAAGTCTGCCCCTCCCTTTCTCCTCTGGCCTCCAGCTGCCTCTTCCCCCTCCACCCCTGCCTGGGGCGCTGTACTCGGGACACTCAGAATTCAAATAACCTTCCTAAGCTGGTGCAACCGAGAGGGGTGATCTGCTTCACCAGTTTATGATGCTGGCTTCTGGTGTCAAGGACCTGCAGGATAAATGACAAGAGAATGGGAGGGAGAGGCAGAAAGAGATCCCAGAGCAAACAGTGTAACTTGAGGCTGTTAAGCGACTAAGTGACTAATAAGGTGGAACCGAGCAGACATTTTGAGTCAGGCTGCCAAGAGCCTGGCAAAGGAAGAGCCAGCCTTCACCTAGTTCCCCCAAAGCGTCAGCCAGGCTCCTTCCAATCCCCCAGACTTGCCAGGGGCTTTAAGAGCCCCCAGCTCAGAGGCAGCACCAGGTGGCTTCCGACCTTGCCAAGCGCCCTCCTTCCTTCACAGTGGATGATACCCTTCCCATGAGCCACCGGGGTAATATTCTTTCCACAGTTTTGCTAAACCAACTTGCATTAAAAAAAAAAAATCTTAAAGAACAGTATTTAAAAAGAAAAGTCAGCCATGCACATGCAAATGGAAAACCAGTATGGCATGTCATTGAAAGCAAGTCTAAAAATAAATACAAAGGGAAAAAAAGCAAAATAATGACATTCTCTCCGATAACAAACAGTTGCCCAGAGAAGGTTCTGGACCCCTGCTTGTTAAAGAGGGCAGTTGGAGAGGAGGAGGGAAGCGTGCAGAGCATGGTAGCACCTAAGGGAGACTTGCTCTTGAGGACAGGATCCGAAAAGCAACTGAAAAGGGAGTGACTTTCTCACTGTGAGGTCCACGGCTGGAAAGCTAGGGTGGAACCGTCAGAAAAGCCAGCTGGGAGAAGGGTTTTTAGCCCAAGTTCGGATGGTATAGTACACAAGGTCGGCCAGGGCAGGGGGCAGGTGGGCAGGTCCTTCCAGCTACTTAAGAGGTAAAAATTTCCAGAGGTCAAAGCCTTCCCATTCAACTAGTACAGGCTTCACTGGACACGCTGTGTGTGTGTTGGGGCTTGTTGGAGGGTCCCATCAGATTACTTCCGAGTTGTGTGGCTTTGGATAAACCAGCTTCTGTAAAATGGGAACAACAATAATAATAGCCCTTGTGGGGTTGCTCTCAGGTTTAAGCGGCCCGAGGACAGTACTTGGCACCTAGAAACCACTCACTGAATGGTGACATTTGCAGCTCTTTGAATGACAGCCCGGGGCAGTGTGAAGGTGGAAGGGTCTCGGGTGTCCCCCAAGCTGGGTTTGGGTAAAGGACGCTGGGGCTTTTCCACCCACCGGTTGGGTCTTGAGCCTGCGCTCTGTTTCAGGTGCGGACTGGCTTCCTGATGAACCTGATGGGCGTCCTGCTGCTCAACGTGGCCATCAATACTTGGGCACAGACCATCTTCCAGCTGGGCACCTTCCCAGACTGGGCCCACGACCACTTAGCCAATGTCACGGCACCGCCCACCACGTCGGTGGCCAACGGCACACTAGGGACCCTCTGAGTCCTCCCTGGAGACTCTCTTTGGCCTGGGCCCTCCCAGAAGGCTCTACCGTCACCTGCCGTCAGGATCAGACAGGATGGTCCAGCAACACTCTGTGATCCAGGAAGCAGCAAGGAAGGGTGACTTCCAATGGTCCGCTTGGGTCAACAAGTTCATTATCTAGGACTCCTTCTCCTCTCTCGTGCAGCTCCGGGCCCAGATATTTCTCAAACCTGCTTCCTGAGAAACAAGCTCCTTTCTCTCTGAGCCGGCATGTAGTTGGGGCGCAAGAGAGCCCAACGTCCGCAACAATGAGCAACTCCAGGATGGCGTTTGTCCCAAACAGTTGGGACGGGAAGCTGTCCACCCCCGGCGGCCCAGCTAACATTCCCCGCTGGCTCCTGTAGGCTGCACTCTGGAGGAGCCATCCTGCCTTCAGGGGGCACCTTCCCCGGAGAGGCGTTTGGGTGGCTGGCAGCGTTCCTTCCGGCCCCCTCGTTCCAGCTGCTCGCTGCTGGCGCCTGTTCTGTTCAGCTGGTGCCCATTCTGCACCGTTGGACCATTTCGCCTGCTGACACCCAGCAGGCAGGGGAAGTTTCAATCTGTGGAGACACGGGGAGGGACGGATGACTTCCTGAGGACACGGAGACTGTGCAAAGCCTCCTTGCTGTCTCTCTGGGTTCCCAAGCGCATCAGGGGAGTTCTAGAAACCCCCACTGACATCTCTGTCCAAGCTTTTAGGATGCTCCTGTTTAATCTGATTCAGTTTGTCCATGATTCTGGAGTTGGGCCCCTCCAGCCAGGCCCCTGCTGCGTGTGACCCACATGGCCCTGGTGGCTGCTGCGTGCTTATCAGCTGGTTGTTACCGCCCCAAGCTGCTCCAAGTGGTGAGCATGTTTGGTTAGCAAAGACCACATTTTTCAGGGGCCAGAGAAAAGTCGGAAGGTAAACCAGGGTCTTGAAGAGAGCCGGTAAAATGTCTCAGGAAGGCAAATACCATAATCCTCCTCTACAGAGGGGCACCCTGGGACTTTCCATGAGCCAGTGACTGGCGGGGTTTCTCCTAGGGGGTCTGATTCCTCCTGGTTTCCGGTGGAAACCTCTGGGCACCTCCAGTGAACGGCACAGTACCAGGCCCGGTGGATGCTCCAGCTGGGTCTGTGGAATGAATGAGTGGCCCAACACCAGCACCACCCCCACGCCTCGCCTCTCCTCACCCCCCACCTGTGAGGGATGAGGCGCCCTGAGCAGCTGCGTGGGCTGAGGAGGCAGTTCCCAGGGACTGAGCTCATCCTCTGTTCAGCAGGAGTGAGTCATGGATATTTCCCTGGAAGCAGGGGGGAGGCTGGAGGAGAGGCCCCTGAGCTGGAGAATGAGCACCCCGGGTTGCCGCAGGAGCAGACCTTCAGTACTTAGTCACAGTTACAGCCCCTGGGGGGTGGGGGAGGCGCACTCCTGTGCGGTGGGGGGAGGGGAGACGTTCATTCACAGAGAAACCCATGGGACTTGTAGCCAGATGAAGCATGATTTCAAATACTTCTGATTGAAAATGCTATAAAATAAAAGAATGTAAATCAATACCGGTGCTGGAGAGGTTTTATCTTTCTGGACGTAAAAGAGCTTCAAAGCCCCCAGGTCCTGAGCTGGGTCAGGAATCCACAGAACTGACTTCCCTGATCTCACTTTCTTACTGTTCTCCCCGCTCTGCCCTACTCCAGCCAGATAAACTCTTCTGCCTCTGGGCCTTTGCACGTGCTGTTCCCGCTGCCTGGAGCACTTTGCTCCTGCATATATGCTTGCTTCCTCCCTTTATGCAGGTCTCTGCCCAAATGTCACCTCCCCAGAGACGCTCCTCTGACCGTCTGGTCTAAAATACCATCCTCGTTACTCTCCATCTTGTTATACTGCTATATTTTTCTTCATATTTAGTCAGGACATTGTAGTATTTATTTTCTTATTTACTAAATGTCTCTCTCTCTTTAAAATACAAACTTACAAGAATATAAACTTTATTTTGTTCAGTGCTATAACTCCAGTGCCAAAGACAGTTTTTGACACATAATAGGTGCTCAGTAAATATTTGGCAAATGAATCTTTACCAGAATTAATGAGAAAGCAATCGCCCCCTCCCATATGGGGTCTGTTTGGTTCACATCTTGGCTCACTCTTCTTCCATTTGTTCATCGGACAATGTTTGTTTCTTGGGTGCTCATTCGCTGTCCCTGCCCACATGGCATTTGCATTCTAGGGGAGGAGTCAGGCAGATAAATAAGTAAATAAAATGTTTCTAGGTCATGATGTGGGCTAAGCAGAAAATGAAACTGGCCAATGTGATGAACCGGCTCAGACGCTACTTCAGCCAGAGCAATTAGGGAGGTCTTCTCTGAGGAGGCGGCACTGGGCTGAGGCCAAAAGGAGTCAGCTATGTGCTCATGGTGGATGGGAAGATGGGGAATGGCAAGGGTGGTGCAGGGTCATTGGAAATATACCAGGGACTCGCATCTGGACTATAAAAGGAAGTAGGGAGAGACAAAACCTAAGCAAAACACCTGTTTCAGTTAACCGTGGTTACATTACAAATCACCTTTATAAACAGGGTCTTAAAACACAATTTATTGGCTCACGTTTCTGCCTTTGGACAGACTTCTACAGGGATGGTTTCATCTCTGCTCTGCATGCCGTGGTCAGGGCCACTTAGCTGGGAGTGTGGCTGGACCTGGAATGTCCACCATGGCTGTGGACCCTCCAGGAGTCCAGCCTGGACCTCTTTACGACAGTAGGCTTCCAGGAAGGCAAAAGCAGAAGCTACAAGGCTCCTTCGGGCCTGGACTTGGGAGTCCAAGGACATCAATTCTCCCATATTCAATTGGTCAAAGCAGATCACGAGTTGTCCTGGTTCAATGGCAGGAAATAGGCCCCACCCTTTAGACTGTATGTGGGAGGAGTGGCATCCACGTCCAGGGGAAGGATGGCTAGCATCATCTTTGGAAGCCTTCTGCCGTAACACCCAAGAGAAAATTGAGTGAAAGATAGAAATAGGCCATTCAGAAAAGGAATATCTAGGTAGCCAGCAGGTTAATAAAGAAATGCTCAAACCCCCTGGTAAACAGGTAAATGCACGTTCAACCAATCCGACTGGCCAACCCTGGAACTGTGGGCAACAGGTGGTAGTCAGATGGGAGGAAACAGAAACCCTCGTGTCCTGCTGGGGAGACGCTGAACTGTTCCTGTGAGTCCGGCGAGCAGCTGGGAGGAGGGGCAGGGGGGTTGCTGTCTGCATTCCCTGTGCCCCGTTACCCTGCTCCCGGGTATACAGCCCAGCAAAACGGTCCCTAAGGAAATCCAGGCGTGTCCAACCCGCAGCCTGTGGGCCGGGTGCAGCCCAGGGTGGCTATGAATGCAGCCCAACACAAAGTCGTAAATTTACTTAAAAATTTTCGCTCATCAGTTTTCATTAATGTTTGTGTATTTAATGTGGGGCCCAAGGCAACTCTTCTTCTTCCAGTGTGGCCCAGAGATGGCAAAAGGTTGGACGCCCCTGTAGGGGGACATTTGTGCCACTGTTGTTTGAGGGGCCAGAGAGCTGGAGGCCACCTGGGTGACTGTCCCTGGTGGCACTGTTTAAATGGAAAGTGGAGGTGGCACACGGTGAGAAATCCGGCTCCCAGGAGCGATGAGCAGCAGGCACGGGAAGGGGTCAGACAGGGCGGGGCAGAAGTAGGTCGACAGCTCTTTGTATGGAAAATAACACAACCATTAACACACGCAAGTGCGAGAATAAACTCCGTGTTTTGCATACTCACAACCGCCAACCTACTTCTGCTCCCTATCAAAAAACTTTATGTAGAGGCAGCGCGCAGCGGAACGGAAGCGCTGATGGTAAATGAAAAAAATGGGTATCGAAGTCACTGAATGGAGACTTCAGGGAGCCAGGTCGGATCGGCCCCACCCACGACGTGCTCAGGACCTGAAGCGGCCCTTTACCGCGTTTCGCACTTTGATTTCTGCCTCCGAAAGGAGGCGAGAGCGCGTAGTCAGGGTCTCCAAGGGAGCTAATAAGCACATGAACCAACTAATTTGAGGACAGTTTAGCAAAAGGTCTGGTTACAAGGTGTGGGCAGAGGATAGGGAAACCACAAGGGAAGGCGCGGGCCCTGGAGGTGGGGGGGAGGGCTAGTCACGAAGAAGCAGCTCCAGCCTGGGGTCTGGGGCAAAGAGAAGCCTAACTGGAGCCCGCATCTTTAGTCCCTGGGGCACATCCGCTCTTGATGACTCCGCAGGGAAAGAGATGCCCTGGATCTTCTCTCCTCCCTTCCTCAGTTTTTCTGCTGGGGCACCCCGCTGGCCAAACCCAACTGTGTTAGTCAGAGTTCTCCAGAGAAACAGAACCAGCAGGATGTGTGTGAATGTATGGATACACAGGAAATCGTCCAAAAGCGTCCTGCTGGCAGATTCCCTCTCGCTCAGGGGAAGGCAGTCTGTTGGGCTCTTCAGGCCTTCGACTGATTACACGAGGCCCACCACATTTTGGAGAGCAATCTGCTTCACTTAAACTCCATTGGTTGAAATTTAAATCTCATCCAAATACACTCTCATAGAAACATCCAGAATCATGTTTGACCCAATGCCTGGGCCTGGCCAAGGTGATACATAAAATTAACCATCACACCAACAGAAGCTAAAATGCAAGGGAATCCTTTGCTGCAGCCCATCCAGGCCCAACTCTGGTGGCACAAGACAGGGAAGAGAGGGATGGCTGGGTCCAGAGGGGCAAACTGAGACGGAAGCTTCAGACCATATCAGAGCTTACAAAGTAGGGGTCCCCAGGATTGCCTCCAGCCCACATTCAGGTTCCCCCTCCCCTGCCTTCCATGAGTTTTAAACTATTCATTTATTGCTAATATTTTAAATTCAGGAGATTTCACATTAAAACATGAATTTATGTTTCTCTTGGAAAAGAAAATACCAGAAGGTCTGGCAATATGCGACCTCACTGCTGTCTGACAATTGTTTGCAGGGAGAACCTCTTGTTTGCCACAGTCCCCACCACTCCTTAATGTCTTACACTGGCTCTCTTCATTTGACTCTGTCACCTTTCTGGCTTCTGAAGGCATTGAATCTCTGACTCCTAAGCAACGTGATCTGCAAGGTCCATTTCAGCTTTAGCGGTCACAGGTTCTGATGCCCTGGAGTAGCAGTCACGGCAGAACTTTCTGTGGTGACTGAAATCGTCTACACCTGCCTCGTACAATACAGTAGCCATTTGCAACTTGCATTGCAGTTGGAATTCAGAGGGGCCGCAAGTATGAAACATACACCAGACTTTAATAACTGAGTACGAAAAAAGTGAATGTAAACTATCCCATTAATAATTTTTCTATCGATTGCATGTTTGAAGGATACTATTTTGGATATATCAGGTTGAGTAAAATCTGTTATTAAAATTACTTTCACCTTTTAGGTGGCTGCTAGAAAAAATTAAATTACGTATGAGGCTCCCATTCTGTTCCTATTGGACAGCACCGTCTGTCTGGGAAGATTCCAGCCACGTCTCCATATTCTCAAACCAACTGCAGGGCAGCGACGTTCTGCACCCACAGGCTGTAAAATTCGATGACTCTCATACTATATATACCTCTGATTCTGATTCGAGATCTGAGGGTTTACCACTTCCTCTTCCGGTTCTGTCTTATGGCTCTGAATCCTCTACCCAGAAACCTCCCCCACAACAAAGCTGATTCTGTTCCGTTGATTCAGAAGCCCCTTCAGGACGTTGTGGGCCTTGGAGTCGAGTCAGCCTTATATAGGCAGAAGTGACCTCCTACATGTGCTGACAGAAGTCAAAAATATCTTCCGCCCCTTTCTTCCCTGTGTCCCCATCTCTTCCCAATCTCACACACCCACCAGAGGCCTTCAGGAAAGGACCCACATGGGCCTTAACCAGTTGGCTCCCTGGTGCAAGCGCAGAAACTGGGCAAAGTTGGTGTCTTCCAGGACTGCTCCTCTCTGACCAGCACAGCGCCTTGAAGTTTCCTGTGTGGGCGGAGCCTGGTCAGGGCATCCCAAAGGCCTGTACACTCAGGTCTGAGCCGCCCGGGGCACGCTCAGGCACAGCCCTCAGCTGGGTGAGAGGGGGCAGGCAGGAGCATTTATCTATTGTTTACTGGGCACTCTGCATACATTATTTCATGGAACCCTCAAGCAACCCCAAGAAGCAGGAGCTGCTATTCTCACTATAGCAGAGTCCATGCAGGTTCAGAGAGGGATGGTGTGTTGCCCAAGATCACACAGCACACACAGTGTGTGGAAAATCTGGTAAAGTTGGGCCCCATTTTCAAGGGGCTCCCCACCTCGGTGGGAGCAGATTAGAAGCTGCCCTTTGTGAAGGCATCTGCACGTGTCTGGGCACAGCTGTTTCCACCTGGACCGCTGTGCTCCTGACCTTGGCTACTGTCCCCCCCATGGGCACATGCAGTTGCTGCTCTTGCTGCACGGGGGCCCAGTTCTCTGCCTGCACTTGGTGCCCGGCTCACCTTCCTGGAGCAGCTTGTGACCTGGGGAGGGTGGCAGGCTCTCTGAGGGCCACAAGTGTCTCATTCAACTGCATCACTTCTCCTATCTGGGTCACAGGACATCCTCCTCCAGACCTGAGCAAGCGACCCAGGCAATGCATCCTTTTAAGGGAAGAATGCCATCTAAGGGTCAACCCTAACTGGCCCCTCCCGCAGGGTGGGGACCTCCTGGAGGAGGCTCTCCTACAGGCAGTGCCCAGGCACAGAGATGCTGGGAGAGGAAAGCTGCATCTGCAAGCTGCAAGCCGTGTACCTGCAGGGCAACGACTGCAGCCAAGTGCATACAGGAAATGCACATTTATTGAGCATCTACTGTTTGCAGTGCCAGAAGTACCACAAGGTCCTCATGAGTCCTGGGACTCCCTTCCACCCAGCAGAGCACAGGGCCTGACCGGCTGGCTGCAGGGCAGGACTATTGGGTATAAATCACAGCTCTGCCTCGCACTAGCTCAGTGGCTGGGTGAAGGGACTTAACTCTCTGGGTCTCCATTTTTTTGCAACGAAGAATGGCAGTCACGACGGTCATTGGATGTAAGGACTCAATGGATTTCAATAGAAACATGTCTGATGCAAAGCAAGTGCTCAGTAAAGGTTAACTATTATCATTATCTTTTGAGAGGAGGAAGGTGAGACCGAGAGAGATGAGGTGGCCTGCTCAAGGCCACACAGCTGTGCTTTGAAGCCAGGTCCCCACTGGGCTGAAGACAGGAAGGGAGCTGGAGAGAAAGACCAGAGCCACTGATGGTTGGAGAAGAGCCTTAGCAGAAGTCCAGGGTCTCCTGTGGGCTCCCATCCCCTAAGAGTTAGGGCATGTAACTATGGACAGCGAGGGAAAGAGGAAGCTGAGCAGAGTTCTAGTCCTGGCACTACCACCAGTGAGCCGAATGGCTTCCCTGAGCCTCAGTTTCCTCCTCTGTGAAATGGGACTAATGCCACCTTCCCGTTATCAGGACTAGAGATGTTGCTTGGAAAAGGCTCTTTCTCTCCTCCCACACCTCCAACCCACGCCTGTCTGACTGAAGAGGAGGAGGCAGCTTGCCCAACCCCCTGGGAGGTGGGCCCCACAGGGCGGGACCAGGAGACCAGGAGGACTTAATTAAGGGCAGAAAAGCGGAAGTGACAGGGTTTCCCAAGTGCTAGAGGACTCAATTCCTCCCACTTCCTCTCCACCTGTTGTTGCTGCCTAAGGCCGTCTGGCTGGCTCTGCTGCTATTCAGGAGGCATGAGGACTCTCTGGGGGACAGCTGAGCACCTCATCAGGACCGGGTAGGTCTGGGGACCTTGGGCGCAGGGGCCACAGACTAGAGAACAGTCAGGCATCTGGGAATGAGTCTAGGTCCCAGCTCAGCCATTCCCTGGCAGCAGGACTGGGTAAATCCTCACCTCCTCGAGCCTCGGTTTCTCCGTCTGGGAAATGCGAGTGAGAAGACGGTCCACCAGGCTGGTGTGGGAACTGAAGGAGAGAAGGCACCCAGAGGGCTTGCTGCCGTACGTGGCTCGGAGGGAGCGGTCAGTAAAGGCAGCCGGAAGCCTCCTGGCCGACCCTTAACACAGGCCTTGGCACCCAGTATGACTTGGAACTGGCTTTCCTTTCCCATAGTGTTTACAGTGGCTAGGGTTTCACAGCCACCAGGTTTCCAACACTAATTATACCTCAGGAGGTGTGTCTAGCCCCAAATTAAAATGACTTCAGGGCCTGGGAAGGCCCTAATTCATGATCTCTAGCCTCAGGTGAGTCCGCCACGCCACCCAGGTGCATATCATTCCCCTAATTCATTTCCTTTCCCACTCTCCTGGACAAACACGTTCTTTCTCCTCCTTTATCTTCAGGCTGCCCTTGACTCCTCCAGCATCCTCACCATCAGTGCTGACCTCGCTGCCCTGAGCAAACAGAAGCACACACACCACAGCCACAACTATTTACGAAGCACCCACTACACGCCAGACACTGTTCTGAGCACCTCGGACATGTCAGTGATCAGAGACCAGGTCTCTGCCTGGTGGCTGCTTTAGTACCAGATCCTAGCTGACATGACACAATTTTCCAGACACAAAACGACCCTAGGAGATACTACTTTTATTGCACCATTTTACAGATGAGAAAACTGAGGCACAGAGAGGTTACGAAACCCGGCCGAGATCACATGATGGTGAGTGGTAAAGTGGGGATTTGAACCCAGCCAGTCTGGAGTCATGCCTTTAACCACTGCTGTGTTCCGTGTATATCAGATGATACTGATCTATAATTGCCCACCTTGCCTGTCCACTCACCGTCATCTGTACCCATTTCCTTGCCTTCCCACCCACCTAAGAGTGAATGGCCCCTGCTGCTTCCTAAGAGCAGCCCCATGTTTTGGGCTCTTGGTCTGACCTCTGCCACCCACAAGGGGGTCACTGCAGGGAGCCTCCCCTTCATCAGTGTCCCCCCTCTTGGTTGGATCTCCCATCTACAAATGGGCCAGAATTGTTCCGTCTTAAATGAACTCTCTTGGTCACAGTTCACCCATCAGCTACTGCATTTTCCTGACCCATCAGCAGCATTTGACAGTTGATTATTTCCTCCTTCTTGAAACATTTTATTTATGAGGCTGTTCAAACACCCCATGGCCTGATTTCTCAGTCTCTTTTGCTCGTTCCTTCTCATCTCCCAAACTGCTAGCCCTGGAGCGCGGCGACTCAGTCCCTGGATCTCTCTCCTCCTCACCAACACACGTCTTGAGGAATCTCATCCTGCCCCTGACTTTAGAGGCCATCAATAAACCAGCAACACCCAACACTGCATCTCTAGCCTGATCTCTCCTCTGAATCCCCGACTCATGTTTCCAACCGCGTACTCAACAGCTCCGTTGACTGGCTGAACTGGCAACTCAAATTTAAGCCTTTCACCTGCATTCCTTCTCTCCCCTCTCCACTCAAACCTGCTTTAACCACAAATTTTTCTGCTTCAGGAAATGACCCCCCCCCCCGATGCTTCCAGTTGCTCAGGCCACTAAATCTCCTGGCCATGTTTGTCTCACACCCACAGCCAATCAGTCTGTCGGCCTTTTCGTCTTTTCCAAGAACATGTATCCAGAACCCAACCTCTTCTTCCCATTCCTCTGCTGTCACGAGTATACGTTCTAGAAGGGCGAGGATTCTTGTCTATTCATTCATTCCGGTTTCTCCAGTGGCTGGCACATAGTAGTTGCTTAATAAATATTTGTTGAATAAATAAATATAAGGAAAATAAAGTAGAAAAGTTTCTCAGCGGTAAACTAGTTCACTCTCCCCTTCCCTTCGACCTCCCCTCCAAATTGCAGAGGAGACATTTAAGTCCACGCAGAAGGAATGTTCAGGCTACACAGAGGCAACAGTGAAACGGTGTCTTTAGTTCTCTCTTTCATCTCTGCTTCTCTCTTCGTGACTCTCACTCCCTTGGGCCGGTTGGCCTCACAAAATTGGAATTATGGACACAGGCAGCTCCGACATTCATTCTCACATCTTTGGGAACTGCATGGAAACCAGGCTCTTCCCTGACAACTCCAGTGAGAATAATCCTGGGGAAGGCTCTGATTGGTTCAGCTTGGGTCATGTGGGTTTGAGGTGGCTTACTCTGATTGGCCCACCTGGGAAGAGTGCCCACTCCTGTGGCTAATGGGGTGGAGCCTGCTAGCAGATGAAGGGTTTGTGGGGCAGGGACACTGGGCAGACACCAAACTCCCCACACTCCTGATAGAGGTTCCCCAATTTTTGTGTGTGCAGGTGCAGATTCTGGCACTTGGGACTCTCCAAGGCCCTTGTCCCACTTCGGGCTGCCTGGGTTGCCTTCTCTCAGCCTCTCCCAACCAGCTGTGGCCAGCTGTTGACCCAGCTCCTCCTGTGTGGTTCCCTGGCTGCTGTTGCTGCAGGTCTGGCCCACCAATGGCTGGTGTCCTTGCTGCTTTATCCTCTGGGGCCCTCAGCCATGGTGTCCACTGTCTGTGGTCTCCTGGTCTTCCTGGGCCTGGGCCTGGTGCCTCCAGCTCGCTGCCTGTTTGCCCTCGGTGTGCCCACCCTGGGCACAGAGCAGGGCCGCCGTCTGCTCCTGTCCTGGAGTACTGCCACCCTGGCTGTCACTGTGGTGCCCAACGTCTTGGCCAATGTGGGCGCAGCTGGACAGGTGCTGAGGTGTGTCACTGAGGGCTCCCTGGAGAGTCTGCTCAACACCACGCACCAGCTGCACACAGCATCCAGGACTCTGGGGCCCACTGACCAAGGCCTGACCCTCCAGGCCCAGGGCAACGGCTCTGTCTTCCGGCTTCACATGCTCCAGGTTACTCGGCAGGTCCTGGAGGACTTCTCTGGCCTGGAGTCCCTGGCCCAGGCAGCAGCACTGGGGACCCAGCGGGTGGTCACAGGGTTCTTCATGCTCGGCCTCCTGGTGGACTCAGCCCGGTATCTCCATCATTACCTGACTGACCTGCGGTTTGATAATGTCTATGCTACACGGCAGCTGGTTCAGCAGCTGGAAGAGGCCCGGGCCACACACCTGCTGGCATCTCCACCAGCCTGGCTGCTTCGGGCAGCTTGGCCAAGGCTGTCCCAGGGGGAGCTGCTGAACTGTCTCCTAAAGCTGGGACCACTCACCCTGCTCCTGATGGCCACAGCTGTGACAGTGGCCACAGACCACGTGACCTTCCTCCTGGCACAGGCCGCCGTGGACTGGGCTCAGAAGCTGCCTGCTGTGCCCGTTACGCTCATGGTCAAGTATGATGTAAGTGTGGTGATGGGAAGGCAGGTACAGAGTCGTTTCCTTGAGGGAGGGGGTAGAATTTGTCAAATCCTTGGGCTGCGATTGAATTTTACTTACCTTCAAGTCACAGCCCTGGGAAGGGCTGAGCCCCTGGGGCACCCTCGGATGAACTTAATTCCCACTCCAACCCAATACAATGGGCTCTGTTTTGACCCCTACTGCAGGTGAAAGTACTGATAACCAGGGATGTGGCAGCATGTCCTAGCCCCCTTTCTCTCACTCGTACAGATTGGATCAGTCCTCCTTTCCCTACGAGGTTATGTGAGCTTTCAATGTGGTAGCCTCTGGAAGCACCTAGTAAGCACCACGACCCACAGGAGATGCTTAATAATTATTGGCCATTATTAATAGCTCACATCTGTGAACATCAGATTGTGTATACCAGGGCTCAGGAAGGGTCTAGATCAGGAGCCCACCAGCTATGGCCCACAGGCCAAATCTTGCCAGCTTCCTATTTTGTAAATTAAGTTTTATTGGAACACAGTTCTCCAAAGGCAAGTTTGAGCTGTAGCAACAGAGACTGCATGGCCAGCAAAGCTGAAATTACTTACTATTTTAATAGTTATATATAAAATATTTGCTATCGAATTACTCTTAGATATTTACTATCTCATCAAGAGCTGTGCTTTTTCGGTCTCTTCTTTGGCCATTTTACTGATGAAGACACGGAGGCTCAGAGAAGCTGGGGTACTGGCCCACTCTCATCCAGCCTCCCTGTGAGCGGCAGAGCCAAGCTGAACTGCGACTCTTGTGGGCCAGGTGGGTTCACGTTCATGAACTCCTTCCACCATAAGATCTTTACGTTTCATTTTTATGGTGAGATCGCGCACGAAAGTCCATCGCAGGCAACATACCAAAGTGTCAGACCCTGAGCTAGTAACATTAATAGCTAACATTTATTGAGTACTTATTTAATGTAAGAAAGTGTTACATTGCGAACTGCATGAAATGACTTTAATCAATTTAGGGGTCATGGTCATCGTGTTTTAAGGAAATGGAGTGCACTAGAAATGTATGAGAGGATATTCTAGGTAATAAGGGTACGTACTGTCTTGCGAAATTTTTCTTCAACCGCAATACAATTTATGCTTGGAAGATACTATGAAACACTGTGGGTTACGATAAGGAAATGCCAGGCAATGTCCTAAGTGTGTTGTCCGATGCCCCCTATTTCCCCATGCCTAGGAGGCCACCGATTACAAGCCACACCATCATTTCAGGTGCCATCGGGAAGGAAAATGCTTCCAGTGAAGCCATTGCCCGATGCCTGCTTACCATTCAGAATTTCAATTGTACTCATGTAAAATCACTTGCTTATTTTTAACATAGCTTTATTTCATCATACTTTTCAATGTAGAGAAAGCAAGAAAAACAGTGAAGTAATTTTGGTTGTTTTCCTAAAACGCCCTCCCACTCAAGGCTGACTTTTCTGAATGACTCTGGCTGAGCTGTCAGCTTCTGGGACTTCTCATGCCACATTGCTCGCTGTGCCCTCACACACTCTGCTGAGGCTCCACCCTCGTTTCCAGCATTTTCTTCCAAGCTGCAGACGCCCACTCTGCAGTTGAGTGCCGGCACACCGACCCTCTTAGAGAGCAGGGACTGGCATGAGCGCTGAAAGCAGTTATGAGTCCTTTTGGTTGGAAGATACTTCTTGATCTCAAAGTCCAAATGTGTGGGGAAAAAATGTGAACCCAGAACTGATTAAATAAGTTAGCTCATTTAATTGTCCCTGTGACCTTGCCAGAGATGAACTGCCATCATCGCTAGTTTACCGAGGGAGACACTGAGGCTCGGAGAAGTTAGGAATCTTGCCCACAGCCACCCAATCCGCAAGTGGCGGAACCAGGGCTGCGCAGGGATTTCTGCGTGGCCTCGGCATATCCACTTGCCTGAACTCCTTCCGACAGTAAAAATAGCAATGATGTCACTGCGATGAACACAAATATATTAATAGTATATAGTGAAACATGTTCTTCAACTGAAAAGTTAATTTTAAATTCTGATTTTAAAAGAAAATGAAACATTTTCATAGGCCCCTGAAAGCATCACGGAGCCCAGTGCTGAGCTGGATGGGGAAATTGGCTCTGGGCCAAGCCAGGATCCAACCCATGAGGTCTGACCCCCAAGTTCAAGTGGTTAACCTCTGACCTCCCTGCCTCTGTAGACATCATTCTTCCTCACTCCATCCTAACTCATGGAAAGTGTAGAACCTGATGCTTATGAGAGAATATCAGGACCCGCCCTGGCTGGGGCTGTCCCCTGGGACATGCTCCCGCTGCAGGAGCTTGGGGTCCCCATCTTTTAAATGAGGCTCAGGCTGGGCTGGACCTCATAGGCGGGTGCTAATCTGACAGCAGAGATATTGAAAGTGTTCAGCCACTTCGGGCTCAACAAAGAGTTCATGTCCTGGAAGCATGAATTTGTGTTTTTCTAAATGGGAGTCATAATAAAAACTATTCTTTGAAGAGTGAATTATTTGAAGAGAAAGATTAAACTATTACTCTTCAAAGAGTCGTAATAAAAACAGCCTTTGCACGGTATTTTTCCTTTGGCAAAAAGCCTGTCTTCAGACTTCTGATCTCCTGTGATCCTCCTCGAACCCCAGAAGGCAAGGGTGACTTCTGCGTCCCGGCTGCAGTGAGGGCAGGGAAGGTTGACTCAGCCCTGCAAGGGAAGTGGTGGGGGACAGGGAACCGCTGGAGAGCATGTCGGTTGACTTGGCCTTTTTGTCCTTTGTAAAGGCTGCATACACCGTCCTGGGCTTCATCCCCTTCCTCTTCAACCAGCCGCCTCAGGAGAGCCCCTTCCTCTCAGCCCACAGCTCCTTCCAGTGGGAGCTCCGCTTCACCTCCCCTGGCTGCCCTCTGCTGCCCGCCCAGCGCCCCCACACGGCCGCCCCGCTGGCCGCGGGGGTCCTGCAGCTCGTGGCTTGTTCCACGGTCCTGCTGGAGACCTACGCCCGTAGGTTGCGGCACACCATCGCAGCTTCCTTCTTCAGCGCGCAGGAGGCAAGGAGGGTCCGCCACCTTTACGCCCGGCTCCAGCGGAGCGCCGCCCGGAACCGAGACCAGCAGCCGCTCCTGCGGACTCCTTCCTGATCCCCACACCCGGACCTGCCCGCAAGCACCCAGCGTGGATACATAGGCCTACTGCGTAGCCCATACGTGGAAGAACAGACAAGCTTGCAGAAGAGAGGGAAGATCTTTGGAGTCGCAGAAACCGCGGTTGTAACCTTGACCCTTCTGCTTCCTCCCTGTGTGACCTTGGGTAGGTTGCTGCACCTCTCTGAACCTCAGTTTCTGCAGCTGCATAATGGCAATGATGTGAGCTACTTTCCACATGGGAATGTGGTAAGGACAACATGAAATTTGGGGCATGAAAGGCCTCCATCAACAGAGAAGGACTATGCGAGGGGAAGGCAAGGAAGTGCAGAGATGGCTCAGCGCCCCACCCCCTATCCTGGCCAGGTGGGGGTCCGTCCAGGCTCTCACCTGCATCACCTGCTTTACCTCCTCGGAGGGATTCGCCTCATGAATGTGTCTAAATGCTCCCGGAACTTATTTATATGCCCCTGAATCATCCGAACTTACTGATAGTAATCTAAAATGGTCTTAATTTTGTAAATAAATGTATTTATTAAATCCTAAATTAGCACTAGGTTACTCCTTTGCTTTAAATTCCTTTAGGGGTTTCCCATGCAGGCCTGGCAGGTTCAGCCAAGGAAAATTCAGGCCTCCAGGTTCAGTTTGGATTTTAGATAAACAACAAATATGGGTTTAGTGTCCTTGGGACATACTGTCCTTATACTAAACACACTTAGACTGCGCCTATAGTGGCTGTTTACCTGAAATTCAAATTGAACTGGTTAACTGAGCTTTAACTGGCAACTCTCTGCCCAAAGTTATAACAAATCGCAATTCCCTGCTCCGCGGGCTTGGCACTTCCTGTTTTCCCCTCCAGATAATTCTCCGCTGTTCTTTCACCTGCTCTCCTTCCCAGGGGCCTGACCTCCGTGATTCTGTGAGTCCTAACACCCTGGTTCCTTTGCCCTCTGATGGTTGGCTGGATGCGGTCGATGAGGGCACTAACAGGGCTGTCCGAAGTGGGAAGGGAGGAAGAGATCAGGGTGTTTGTTCCTGCAGCCCTCTGGGCTGTCATTGGGCAGACCTCACCTTCCATTGGCAGGAATGAATGGGCTGTCGCTTCACGGCATCCACGTCAGGAAGAATCTGCTCCACCTGGGCCAGGAGTAGGATGGGCAACTTACTGACCATCATCCAGTGGCTGACACTGGCAGTTGTGTAGGGTGGGCGCTGCTCAGTTGCAGTGGGCACCGTTTGGCCGTCTGCGTGGAAGGATGCTCTGGAGTTGCTCCGTGCACAGCCTAGGCAAGTATGACACACAAGGCAGACCTTACTGGGAGGGGGGTAGTTCCCCAAAGGAACATTGAAGCGCTTGTTATTAGAAAACAGTACCGATGTCAGGAGGACCACGACAAAATGTCCGTCCATGACAGATGTCCACCACAGAGGAGCTGACCCAGGTCAGCTGCAATTGGTGTCTTCTCCCTGGGCAACTAAATTCATCCCCCCAGGGTGCTAATACTGCCGCCTATTGGCCACGGTGGAAACTGCATGATCCAGTATCTGCTTTCCTCCTCCCTAGTCTCCCTTCCTTCGCCCTGCACTTTCTCCTCTCTTCTCCCTTCGCCCCTCTGCCGCCTGTAGACTACCCTAATTCAGCATATCGGGGACCAGTCCCTGTGCTCGGTGCTGGCCAGTATCGAGCCCTGGAAGTAGTCAGACCCCAACCTCCTCTATGTCACTTTCCCTGTTTTCTTCCTCATTCTTGCAGTATCCCGTCCTCTGTTTTTTTTTATCCTCACCAGAGACCATGCTTATTGATTTTAGAGAGAGGGGAAGAGAGGGAGAGAGAGAGGAAGAGAAACATCGGTGTGAGAGAGAAATATCAATTGGTTGTCTCTCATTTGTGCCCTGACTGGGACCTAACTCACAACCTAGGTATGTGCCCTGAGTGTGAATTGAACCTGCGACCTTTCGGTTTACAGGTGACTCATTGTTTTTCTCTCAAACCGATATTTCTCTCCCTCTCTCTCTCCCTCCCTTCCTCTCTCTCTAAAATCAATAAGCATATTCTTGGGTAAGGATAAAAATAAAGTAAAATAAAATTTACCTATAAATCTGTACCTCTAAGTGGTATTTAATACTTTTTACTTCGGTCTTTTCTTCAGTGCTTATCTCAACAAGGATCTCTGTGTGCGTACCCTAGTCTCTCTCTTTACAGACTCACATTTGAAATTCAGTTAATGGATGTAGAATGCCTTTATAGTCCTCTTCCATTTTGTATATCTTTCATATGCAAATTGGAAAAACCGTACATTTTCTGTCTTTATAGAAAAAAATCATTTAGATGCACAAGTGCTTCCTCCTCCTACATAATTGGGGAGCACGCACTTCTAAATTCTATCCAAGTTTATACAGCCATAGGTATGTAAATGTGCATACCTTTATCTAGTCACGTATATGTAAAAGGTAGAATGAGGCTTTATGAATTGTTGGCGTTTCATTGTATTTCATTTAGGATTAGATCATGGGTATTTTTTACTACATAAATAACTTTGTCCATTCTTAGCACTGCCTCACAGCTTCCCATTGTGGGTACGCGCCGTAATTGATCTAGTTATTCCTGACCAAGGGACATTTAGGTCGTTTCTTTTTTCCCTCATAACCTGCGTCTCCATGAACATCCTTATAGGAAGTATGTATGTAAATGTCACTGGTATGCTGAAAAGCGCATCTTGAGAAATACTGTTGTCTTCCACTGAGCTTTAAATTTCTTTCAAAGGAAGCTCGCACTGAATAAAAAAATCTCAGCAGAATCCACGGGTTTTGAAATGAAAATACTCTTAGGTGATAAGCAGAACACCGATCAATCACCACAATCTATTTAGTAATTAGAATGCAAAGACCTAGGGATTAACACTACATTTTTCCTTGGAAGCAAATGAATGATGACAGTGTCAGTTCTGTAATTTCCTCTTCAGATCTTCATCCTCTTCCCTTTCTGGCTGAAAAAAAATGCCAGACAGAGAGGGCAGAGCACAATATACTATGGCAACCTATCGTGTTCTGCAAAAATGCATTAAGTTCCTGGGTTATAGGACATTTGTGCTATGCACACATATTTCTATAAATAAACATCTTGCCTAAAAGCAGAGCTGGAACAAGGGTTAGGGTGCAGGTAGTTTATTCGGGGGGCCATTTCGGGAAGGAGGAAAGAAGAAGTGGAGAGAACAAGATAAAGGAGGAAAGTTAGCCTCAGGGGATGTCATTAATGCCACTGATATAAACAGCAGGGATTTGATTGTGCCAGGACCTCTGAAAAGCTTGTAGAATGTTCCCAGAATGGTTCTCCTATAGGGGCCGGAGGCTAGGACGTTTGTTTATCACCTTGTTTCCTGGTGGAGTACCTACAAGATCCCTGATCTCTAGCTCAGCAGAATCTAAGGTTGTGGAAAAGCACAGCACAAATTCTGTAAATGGGAGTGACAGTGACAGAGGGCAATCCTACTGTCATCTCTTCGTTGGCTCCATACTGGGTAAAAGCATGCACCACATCCTGGTGGACGGCACCCAAAATTCTCAGGGAATGTTTCCAAAGGTCCTGCCTTAGCTGAGCCTTCAATAATGCATACCATGGTTCTAGCAGGCTGGCTGGTTCAGGATGGTGTCATGTAGGGTAGGGTAGTGGATCTCAGGGCCCTGTGCCCATTATCACACCTCCTGGGCTATAACATGGGTGCCTTGGTCGGAGGTAACATTATTCAGAGTCCCATGTCAGGAAATGAGGTGTTTTGTAAGCCCGCCAAGAGACGCATGGGTGCATCGTGGCCAACAAAGGAAACCCACATGCAAAGTCCATGTCAGTTTCGGCAAGGGCGAATCACTGCTTCAAGCAGAGTTAAAGGGGCCTGTAGTAATCAACTTCCCCCAAGAAGCTGGCTGTTCCTCTCCAGAATGGCACCTTATCAAGGGCTCAGTGTTGATATCTGGGGCAACAAGTCAGACATTCAGTAGCAGCAGCAGCAGCAGCGGGACCAGCCACAACAAGAGGCAACTGTGCTGCGGGCTCATGCAAAACCTCTACCCCGGTTGTAACAGCTACCTCATGAATGAGTTTATTGTACACGCACTGATGTGGACAAAGACATCCATAAACTCGATGTTTTGGGATGAGCCCTGTAATGAAACACAGTGGGAGGCAGACTGCTAAGGTGTCCCCTCAAGAGTCCCCGCCCCTGTTACACACACCTGAATCTGCTTATGAAATCGAATACTCATCTAGGTGCTGCTGTGAAGGGATTCTGCAGATGTAATGAAGGTCCCAAAAGAGGTGACTTTAAACTAGGAGGATTACCCAGATGGGTCTGACCTAATCCCGTTAGTCCTTCAAAAGCAGAGTCTTCACAAAAGAAGAAATTAGACATGGTCTTGGTGTCCTGGAAGAAAACAACGCCCACGTGGTGGAAGACCCGTGTGGCCATGTGATAAGGAGCTAAGAGTGCTGTCTGGTTGACGTGGAAGCAGGACAATGGCCTCCCCAGTCCTCCAACCACTGAATTGAACTCTGCCAACCACCAGTGAGCTTGGAGAGGAACTGCAGCCACCAGAGAACGCGCAGCCCCAAAACACCACGATGTCAAGCCAGAGCAGAGAATTCAGCCACATCATGCCTAGTTTTAAGCCACAAAGCTTGTGGCAATTTGTTACAGTCATAGAAACTAATACGAACACAACCATCTTCACTATGTGTGCTGATCCACGGTTCTTCCACACTTCTTTTGTCCCCGGCGTCTTGCCTCCACCCAACCCTCCAGTCCTGCTCCTTCCAAGCAGCTGATGAGCCAGGCAAACCACCCAGACTCCCCACTGATAGACTTCCTTTCACCACAAATTCTTGGATAGTTGCTGTTTGAACCCTCCAATACTTTCATACATTCAAAAATATCTAGATGGGTTTACCAAAACCAGCGACGGCTTTTAGTATTGATTACATTCTTCTGATTGCTTCTCTCTGAGATCTCTCATTTAGAATGTTCCTAGGGCCCTAGCTGGTGTGGCTCAGTAGATTCAGTGCCAGCCTGAGAACCAAAAGGTCATGGGTTTGATTCCCAGTCAGGGCACATGCCTGGGTTGCAGGCAAGGTCCCCATTGGGGGCACATGAGTAGCAACCACACACTGATGCTTCTCTCCTCTCTTTCTCCTTCCCTTCCCCTCTCTCTAAAAATAAATATTAAAAAAAAATAGAATGTTCCTAGGCATTATTCTCCAGCGTGTTTTCTGATGCTGAGTGGGAAAAGCAGTAGGAAAAATATATATAAGATAGACAGCTTTGGTGTTCATAAGCTAGGTTTTGGAGAAATCTAAAGATTTGGGGGATCATTAGCATTTTGGTGGACACTTAATCTATAAACTTCGTTTCTCATCCATAGTCTTCGGTGAAACTAATTGGCAACTTTTCTTTTTTTAGTAATGGTTCACAGCAATCAAGCAACTAAGCCCCATAATTAAAGCTAAAGCTCTTCCAAGAATCCCTCACCTAGGGGCTCCACCGAGGAGCCTTATGGGGAATGTAGTCGGGAAAGGCATCCAGCCCCCTTGCGGGGGATCTTGGGAAGAGCGCCCGGAAGCCACTTCTGCGCATGTGCCTTTCGGTGCTCTTGGTGGGCTCTCCTGCTGGTTCTGCGGGCTCTTACAGGGGATCAGGGGGCGTATTGCAGCCTCGGAATCCTCCCATTTCCCTGTCATCTGGCCTGGTGCGAGCGGGAACCGAAGTAGGTGCACGCACCAGTTAAAGGAAGGGCTTGCTTGTAGGGCAACTCCAAGCCCTCGGGGGTCGGAGGGTAGGGTGGGGCTGAGCGGAGCTTGACCCTGATAGGAGCCTTGGTGGAAAGTCTTAATACACTTGAAGCACATATAATAGTTCCTTTTAAATTTTGTCCTAACCAGCTGTGGCTGGTGTGGCTCAGTGGGGTTGGGTGCTGGCCTGCAAACCAAAGGGTCGCCCGTTGGACTCCCAATTTATCGTACATGCCTGGGTTGCGGGTCAGGTCCCCAGTAGGGGGCGCATGAGAGGCAACCACACATTAATGTTTTTCTCCCTTCCCCTCTCTGAAAATAAATCTTTTTGAAAAATAAATTTTACCCTAACCAGTACTTTAAGGACCAAAATTGGGAGTAAGAAATCTAGGGCACATTTTTTTCTTTATCCCAATAACCATTTCAATTTCCATGGTTGGATAACATATTTTTGTACTCATTTTAAAACTTAGTTGCATTTTCAACTTATATATAATCTGAAACCTATTATGTTTCTGTTATTTACAAAAAGTGAGCTATATACACAGCTTTCCTTGAAGATGAAAGCAGACCAGAGGGGCCACGGCTGGGAATTACCCAACAGTTTAGCTCTGGGGCAGCCACTGTTAGTATCTGGGAAAGCAGCGAGCGCAGGAAGATGTGACAATGACCCCCAGAAAAGAAACAATATCGTCTTCTGTCACATTCTGTGGACTGAGGCCCACCCTAAAGAAATTTGTAACACGATGCCCACCCTACTTGGCTGAACAGGGCTAAGTTGCCGCCAATGATGATGGGAAAAGACTCAGGAAAGTGTAATTAGATTTCTGCCCCAAGGCCTTGAATGTATTCAACAGTACACACCAGTGGTAGCATGTACTAGAAAACTTAGCATTTATTAAAACAAACAGGAGATCAACTTATTACAAATAAGACCACACTATAAGTAACAGAGTCTCGGTGTCCTGGATGTAAGTCCTAGAACTGTTGTCGTTTCTCCAAGTCTTCTTGGTTGTCTCGATACATCTAAGAATAGTGCTAACTACTTGGGCAGGCTGGGTGTCCCAGAATGACATCCCCTTAGACAAGGCGGCAGAAACCATCTTATCACCCACCAGCCCGCGACCTTTAGATTTCCCGTGTCCACCCTCTTAACTCACTATGCTTTAGTTCTTTGCCTCATGATAAACTGTTTGTTTTTCATTATTCACCAGCAAAGATTCTTCTTCCCCGGTAGTTCTGATTCCTAATTCCAAAGAGAGAGCTTTTGTTTTCCTGACTTATACTTAGGGTTGCATCGTCCCCCTACAAAAGTTTATAGCTTTAGGGAGCTACTTCTGTTAAAGGAATGATTTTATTCATCCAGTAAAAATAGATTATGAGCAGACAGCAAAGTGACTATATTCTTTTCACTACACCCTTTCAGCTCCCTCTTAACCAACTTCTCACAATAGGAACTGCCTTATCCAATTTCAAATTTTGGCTGAATGTGTTTAGCCACTTCTGCTCAAAGAAAGAAGTACATTTCTGATCACATGTCCTTCAGCATATTTGTATGTTTATATTTCACGTTTCTTCAGCATGTATGTATTTATATTTCTAAAATGGGCCATACAGGATGAATTCATGCAGAAGAATTGGGCTTTGAGTAAAAACCTTTCCACACTGATCTCTTTGGCTTAATTTCCAATTTCTAGTAAAATAAGTGATTTATAAATGCCTTTTGGTGTCTTCTCTATATTTTTAGAGTTTCTTTTTATCATGAGTTTTCTGATGTCGAGCCAGTTTTGAGTTCATGCTAAAGGCTTTTCCACACTGATTACATACAAAGGGTTTCTCTCCAGTATGGATTTTCATGTGTTTATTGAAATTTGAACGATCGTTAAAACTCTTTTGACATTCATCGCATTGATAGGGCTTCTCTTTAGTATGAACTTTTTTGTGCTGATTCAGCTTTGAACAAAGCTTAAAGGTCCTTTCACATTCCTCACATTTAAAGGGCTTCTCGTCAGAGTGTAGTTTTCGATGTTTAATAAGGTTCGAGTGATGACTGAAGGCTTTTTCACAGTCGGTACATTGGTAGGGTCTCTCTCCCGTGTGAGTTCTTCGGTGGCGCGTCAGATCTGAGAAACGGACGAAGGTCTTTTGACAATTAGTACATATATACTGTTTCTCCCCGGTATGGGTTTGCTGATGGCGACGGAGGTCTGTGAGCTGCTGAAAGGTTTTGGCACATTCATTACACGAGAAGGACTTCTCTCCTGTGTGAATTTTCTGATGTTTATTAAGATTGGAGGTGCTTTTAAAGGACTTTCCACAATCATTACATCTGTAGGGTCTCTCTTCAGTATGAACTCTTCGGTGTATGATGAATTTCGTATACGGATTGAAGTCCTTTTTGCAGTAATTGCATGTGTAGTATTCCTTTCTAACATGGATTTTCTGGTGCTGATTTCTTTCTGAGAAAGTGGGAAAGGCCCTTGCACAGACTTTGCAGGCGAAGACTCTCTTCTGCGTGTGACTTTTCTGATGCTGAATCACGCTGGGTTTCTTGCCAGCATGAAACTTCTGATGTGCATGAAAGGATGAGAGAACCCTAAAGGTCCTCTGGCACACATCACATCTGTATGGTTTCGGTCCACAGTGCACGTTCTGATGTTGAATAAACTTGGAAGCTCTGCCAAAGGTTTGGCCACACTGGCTACATTCAAAGCGTTGATCTAGAATATGTGTTCTTTGGGGCGTTGAGAATGATGAGCGATGCCTAAAGGCCTTTGCATTTTCACCCCAACTGTGGGCCTTCACTACCTTGTGAATTCTCTGATGCCCAGTGAGGTGGGAGATGTGGCTGAAAGCTATGTGGCAGTCCTCACATTCATAACGCTGGACAGAAGTGCCAAGTTTTGGATCCTTCGCCGGGGGAAAGCTTTGTTTGAAGGTATTCACAGGTTCATTAAGGGCGTGATAATTCACCAGCGCTGGTTGACACGCTAGTAGGAAAACAGTTTGAGAAAAAATAAAGTTAAATCTGGACATTGCAACAAACATCAAGATAATTAGTGAGTGGGGTGAGGGGAGAGAAGGGAGAAACCGGGAACTTTAGAGGAGCGCTGTGAGGAGGAGGAGTTTGCGGGGCTGAGGAATGAGGGAGATGTGCTCTCCAAACAGTGTACAAGAATAATTTAAGTGGCCCTGGCTGGTGTAGCTCAGTGGATTGAGCGCGGGCTGCGAACCAAAGGGTCGCCTGTTCGATTCCCAGTCAGGGCACATGCCTGGGACGCAGGCCAGGTCCCCAGTGGGGGCCACGTGAGAGGCAACCACACATTGATGTTTCTCTTTCTTTCTCCATTCCCCTCTGTCTAAAAATAAATAAATAAAATCTTAAAAAGAAAAGAATAATTTAAGTGATCAAAATGTAGCCAAGGAAAACTTTTCTTTAAACTTGAAAGACTTACATTTGTGACTGTAAAAAACAAACAAACAAAAAAAAACCTGACTTGTTGAAATTTTAATTACCAAAACAGAAAAGCTGAAAGAATCTGAAAAATCGCATGAAAGTCCCCAGCATGCATTAAATTTTATTTTCAGTAAGGTCCTTTAAAATATCTCTGAGTAGAGATAATAATTTATGAAAGTGATTATACTTCAACTATTTTCCTTTGAACAGCAAAATTGGGGAAATTTATACTAGTAGGTATAAATCTCATTTAGCAATGTTACTAATATTTAATATTTTGATGTACAACGGGGTCATTATTGATGGGGCCAGTGATGTATTTGGATATTTGAATTATATTTGTTTTTGTTATTGCTGAGAACACTAAGAATAATCATATACATGTCTTTGTTAATTTGTGGAAATATATTCTAGCCATAGAGTCTTAGAAATGAAAGGGAGTCCCCAGTGTACACACAGCACACATGAGTAAATTCTCATATTCTCTGAATACTTTATTATTTTTTAGTATCTTGATAACCCCAGACTCTATCAACCTTAAGACCCCATAGTTTGACCAAAAGATAAGTTCTAGCATTTAATTTTTGTAATAAATACAAAAAATGGTTAATTGCTAGGAAAAATCATTTTTAAGCATTTCTGTAGAACAAATAAAATATTATAGATACATTTTTGTATGTATTAACCTACCATTAATAAAACGGAGAACTAGGGTAAGTTTCTGTTACCTTCATCATTCTAGACTTTGAAATGCTACTGAAATGACTGAAAAATATAGGAATGCAGAGACATACTTTAAAATATACATGACTATTTTCTAAAAGATAAATAGGGCACTACAACATCAGACAGAATCAAATGGTAATAAAAAAAGAGCAAAGAGGAAATAAGTTTGAAGATATGTTTAAATGAACTTAAGAGTTCACATTTATAGCAAAATTATAGAGCCACAGACAAAACAGTAACATGGAAAACCTATTTGGAGAACTCAAAGATAAAGGGACTGGAGAAATACAACATATAATTTAAAAGTTAGAACAGTCAGAGGGTTAAAAGTATCAGCATGTACTAAATAAAAATCCTATAAAGAAAAAAAGTTGGAAGATTTACCAACCTCAGATGGCTTACGGGCAACTGGGATCTCTGGAAGAAAATAAACGGAGAAGGAAGGACCAGAAAAAATATTTAAAGAAGTAATAGCTCCAAATTTCCCAAACACAATGAAAACTATAAACTCACAAACTCAGACACCCCACAAACTTCAGGCATAAGGAACAGGAGACACATCATAATCAAATCGCTTGTAACCGGTGGTGAAGAGGAAACTGCAAAACCAACCAGAGGAAGGAAAGTTGTGTACGTGACACAAAGAGAGTGTGACATCAGATCCCTCACTTTACACTGCAAGCACAAACAAAACAGAACAAAAAAACCTTTAATGTGCTAAAACAAACAAACAAACAAACAAAAAACCAAAGCAATGACAAAAACCTGTCAACCAGAATTCTAGCCCAGCAAAACTTTTGAAAAATGAAGCATTGGGGAGACAGTTTAAGACATAGAAAAGCTGAAAGAATTCATTGCCAGCGGACTCATACTACAAGTAATTTTAAAAGAAGTCCCTTGAGGCAGAAGGTCAAAGGTACCAGATGAAATCTGGATCCACACAAGGTAAGAAAGAACATCCGATATTATAACTATGCAGTAAATATGAAAGGGCTTTGAAAATTATTTTCTCTTTGGAAGAGTATTGGGTGATCAAACACCACCAACAACGTATTGTGGGGCTTAGAACATGTCAAATGCAAGACGACACTAGTGTCAAGCCTGGGCGAAGGCAAATGCAAGTGTTAAGAACTGTAGCATTGAAGATGCATGCCAGAACCCCAGTGCCGCCACCAAAATAAATAACAGCATTATAGCTAATAGGCCACAGGAGATAAAATGGAATCCTAAAAAAACAACACACTTCGTCAAAAAGACGACAGCAAAGAGGGAAAGAGAGAACAAAGAACTGATATGACAAATGAAATAAGACAGATTTAAGTCTCACTGTGTGAATAATCACATTCAATGTAAATGATAGAAACCAAGGCTTCTCAGTCTGGGCGTTTCGGATGTTTTGCATCTTGGATAGTTTCTTTGTTGAGGAGGTGGTCTTGCGTATGCAGGTGGTCTTGTTTCATAGCCCCCCTGGCCTCTACCCCCTAGATGCCAGTAGCACATTCCCACTCCCAGTTGTGACCACCAAAAATGTCACCAGTCATTGCCAGATGCTCCAAGGGGGGCAAAACCTTTCTCTCCACCCACTAAGAACCACGAGTACAAACACCCAATGAAAAGGTAGAGTTTACCAAGATTGGATAAGAAAGCAAAACCAAATTATATGTTCTCTGCAAGAAACTTGGTTTAAATGTAAAGACACAAATAGGTTAAAAGTAAAAAGATGCAAAATATGTACACCATGCTGCAAGCCGAAAGAAAGCTAAAATGGCTATACTGGTAACAGACAAAATGGATCTCAGAGCAATAAATATTTCTAGGGATAAAGTTTATTTCATAACGTTAAAGAGGTCAATTAATAAGAGGATAGCAACGTTCAAAGGGTATGCACCTTCAGAGCTTCAAAACACGTGACACAAGCCCCGGCCGGGGGGCCCAGTGGACTGGAGCTGGTGTTCCAGGCACAAACAACTGGGGGTTTGACTCCTGGTCGGGACACATGCCTAGGTTGCGAGTTTCTATTCCTTGTCGGGACATGTGTGGGAGGCAACCGATCCACATGTCTGTCTGTCTGTCTCTCCCCCTTCCTCTCCTATAATCAATAAACATATGCTTGGGTGATGATTTCATAAAAATACGTGGCACAAAAGAGTATGAAGGAAAGTAGATAAATTCATAATTGTGGTTGGAAAGTTTAACGCCCCCCTCTCGGTGATCAGTGAAAGCTGCGGTCAGAGTCTCAGCAAACGTGTGATAGGTGTGCACCGCACCATCACCCAAGTGGATCTGACTGCTCCTTGCAGAACACCCCACTCAACAGCACAACGCACGTTCTTCTCAAGGGCACAGGGGGTATTTCCCAAGATGGACCACGTTCTTGCCATAAAGCAACAACGGTAAGAGAATTCAAGTCGCACAGAGTATGTTCTCTCCCCAAATACTTCCAAATAATATACTTTTAACTAATCGGATCAAACAAGAGATGAAGAGAGAAATCAGGACGTATTTGAACTGAATGAAAATGAAAATAGATAAGAATTTATGGAATGTACTTGTGAAAAACTGAGAGCACTAAAGACCTATAACATAAAGAAGAAAGGTCTCAAATCAACGACCTTAGCTTTTACCTTAAGATTGAAAGAAAAGAGCAAATTACCATATTTTGCCATATATAATATGCACCCACATGTTTGGCCCCAACTTTCAGGAAAAAAATCTTTCGTTTTAATTTTTAATTCAATTATTTATTTACTTATTTATATTTAGATATTTTTTGTATTATAAAGGAATTTTAGCATTTACTTTTGAACATATTATAGTACAAGAAGTTTTATATAATAAATAATTACAAAGCACAAGAAAAGATACAAGGTATTTCAGGTACTGCCCAGGTATAATGCACATCCTTATTTTTCCCTCAAAAATTTGGGCAAAAAAGTGCACATTATACATGGCAAAATACAGTAAATGAAAGTAAGCAAAAGGAAGGAAATAATAAAAATGAAAGCAGAAAATAATAAAATAGAAAACAAGAAGCTGGTTCTTTACAAAGACCCATAAAATTGATAAGCTTTGCCAGACTGATGGGGGGAAAAACCGAGACACAAATTACCAGTGTTAGGAAGAAATCAGGTTCTGTAGCTGCAGATTCTACAACCATTAAAGTAGTAAGGGAATATTACGAACACATACAGACGACTGATTTTTTTTTACAAAGGTGCAAAGGTGATGGGAATGTTTTGTGAAACAACTTATACTATGTCCTGTGACCCAGAGAGATTATTACACAAATTCTCAGGGAACATGTGAGAATTTGGTCAGAAGGAGTTTCAGAGACTTAGCCCGTGTTCAGGGAAAAGTTTCCAAAGTGAAGTGTAGTGGACACACACCATAGAATACTATATTGCACTAAAAAGTAAGATGTGCTTATTTGTCACAATATAGAAACATCTCAGAACTAGAGATAAATGGAAAGACAAGAAATGAGATTCTTATGGCATGCCATTTAAATTAAAATGCATTCATATCTATAAAACAGTGTGTTATTTTATAACTGATATATGTGTATTTAATGGCACAGAAAAGATACTAGATGGGCTGTCCCAGGGCGGGGGGTGGTGGGGAGGGAAGAATGACATCATGGGCTGCAGATCCAGGGAATCTAAATGACAACGCAGCCTGGACTAGAACAGCTGTGCGTCGCCTAGAACAGCTGCGACAGTCGCCAGCAGCTGAGCATGTCATGCACTCACTTCCCCGCAGCCGACTTCCAGCCTCTCACCATTGCCAACCCTGAGCAGTCTGATTTGTTTTACTCAAACAGGTATATCTTTATGCACGCAACGCAAAACCAAACAGAGAGCAGACAGCCTGCTTTCCTAAAACCACAAGGCACGGGAAAGAGTAGGAAAATGCTGTAGGAAATATAAAAGCGATTAGAACTCGATGGAAAAATGTGCCCAAAGAATTGAAAGGCTAAGGACAAGACACAAATACATTAACGGAATAAAAGAGAAAGCTCAGAAGATGACTCATCTGTACAGACAAATGAACTGGCTTCAAGGTGGAAGAGGAGTTTGGGCCAGGTTATCAAGTTTTTAAAGAATCAGAGGGCTCCGGTTTACTTGGAATTCTTGTGAACAGTTCTTACAATTTCTTCCTGGATTCCAGGACCACTTTCCAAAATGCCTACAACATTTTATTCTGCTCTTCAGCTCTAATAATGTCACAAACTAAAATCATTATCTTTTCATCCTTCGACTTTCAGGCATCTTTCAATGAGCTGCCTTCTGTGTTGTGCACGGAGACCCAAACTTGCTTCAGTTTCCGCGGAATTCCTACATGCTCACTGCAGTTTTCAGTTTCTGTTATTAATGATGGGCGTATCATCTCTCTCCAATTAGCTAGTAAACTGTATTGCTTTTCTGGTTTGTTATTTTATATCTAATTAACCTATTATCTAATCTAGAGGGGGGATAATCCCTCTCCATAACTGTTTTTTTAAAAATACTTTCCATGACACTTTTGAGCTAACCCACTCATTTATCCTAATCACTGCTAAATTATTTGACCAGTTCACCTTCTGTCCCTTCATGCGGTAATATAAATTTCAGAAATTTGCCTGCACATTAGTGTCCTGAAACTGGAGGTATAACAAAAGGGGTACAGGGAGAGCGACAAATGTGGGGTAAGAATAAGATTTCCTTGGCGGCCTAGGACGGGGCTCCTCCCCTGTCACCTCAGGGGGGAGGTTTCTCTAACCAGCCCAGGTGTGAGCTGTGATGGCCTCCACCTGTGTGTTGCTTGTCAGTTACCTGGGCACGGAGGACTTGTCACCTCCCCCTCCAGCATGCTGGGCCATTTCCCTTGCTTCAAAGAGGACATCACTTCTGCCTTGTAAGTCCAGTGTCCTAAGAAAAAACAAGTGACCTTGACCATACTGTGGTTATTACAGAACTTAGACCCACACTTTTGATGATGATGAATCTCACCTCAAAATCTCTCAGGAACCTCCGTAACACTGTTTTTGTTTAAAAGAAAAACAAAGACCCTCTACATTCTAACAGTTCCGCAGCTGTTTCCCGGAGACACAATGGCCGGACTAGTGCAGCTTGGGAGGAAGGTGTGATGGTTTGGAAGACAGTGGAGGATATAAAACCGGAGCCCTCCCAAGGCGAAAATGCCCTTCCTGACATCACACCCCCCCAACGCTGCTCTGAGGAATACGGAATCGGAATTCAGCCAGGCACTTTCAAGGACTCTGCCGAGAAGTCGCACCGAAGGAAAAGTCCCGCCATGGGTAGTTTTAAACTAACAAGGAAAGACCTCCTCACCCAGAGCCACGAAGTAATCACAGTTGTCCAGCATCACGTCCCTGTACAGCTGTCTGTCTTCAGGGCTCAGGTGAGCCCACTGCTCCGGAGAAAAGGCCACGGCCACGTCTCTGAATTTCACTGACTCCTGAAATAACAACCGAGACTTCACATGTGCACACGCCTCCAGGGGGCCCTCAGTAGGCATCTTTCAAGTTGGGCAGAATCGGGAGGGAAACAGAGTGTAAGGATATGTTAGAACGTGTGGCCAAAAGCACTGATGGAAAGTGGAAACTAAAAAATGGACTTTGTCCTTGTAGAGTCCAGGAGGGGAAAATCACCTATCCTCATTTTTTTTTTTAGAGAAACATTTGGTGTATGTGCCCATCTGGGGAGTCAGCAGGGTGAAGCTGCCATCGGTGGGACTATGACCAAAGGCCCCTAAGTTGGGATCCCACCCAGGAGGAATGCTCAAAACGGAACATCTCTCTCCTGGAGTCTCAAGCCTGCCAGACTTTGGACTGGAACTCATGCCATCGGCTCTCAGGCCCGGACTAGAGTTGCAGCATCATCTCTCTCGGGCCGACTACAGATCTTGGGATTTCTCAGCCTCCATAACGAAGTGAGTCCATTCCTTACACTAAGTCATGTGTGTGCATGCGCACATGCTGTTGGTGTTCTGTTGCCAAGGAGAACCCCGATGAACACTATCACTTGCTGACTTCATACAGTGCAGACTGATAAAGACTGCGACTACAAGAGGCTGAGGCATCGCGGGATGCCTCAAAAGTGAGTCAGCTTGGACTGGACCACTTTGGGTTCCAGTGATAACGGAGCAGTTGCTTTGAGTTACCCCCTCACTGTGAAAGAACTGAAAAAGCTAGATACGCATACAAATCACCGTTTTTACGCACTGGAAAGCCACCTGTCCACGGCTGTTACCTGGACAAAAATAAAGGCACATGCTACCCTTGAACTCTCCTTGGTGGCATTCTAGAGACACAGTGCAGGGACCTGGAACCCAAGCAGAGAGCAGCGGTCTTGCTGGACAGAGGGAGAGGATATCAGAGCTTGGAGCTTCCTTCCCGCGTAGCTGGGATTTGGAGGGCAGGGTGCAAGGAAAGGGCCCCAAACACCTGGATGAAAATTTCCACCCTGGCTGGTGTGACTCAGTGGATTGAGTGCCAGCCTGCAAACCAAAAGATTGCTGGTTCAATTCCCAGTCAGAGCACATGCCTGGGTTGTGGGCTAGGCCCCTGTAGGGGACGTGTGAGAGGCAACCACACATTGACATTTCTCTCCTTCTCTTTCTCTCTCCCTTCTACTCTCTCTAAAAATAAATACATAAAATCTTTTAAAAAAAGAAAAGAAAATTTCCGAGGGTCCTTGGCTGACATTGAAACTGTGTCTGCATAGGGCCTGACTTGGGAGGACACTGTTGGGATGCTGAGTCAAACAGAAGTTTTGGGAGGTCACACAGGGCTGGTAAGAAAGCAGGACCCCAGCCTGGCCAGAGGGGAGAACGGGGTGACCGGGCATGTAGCTGAGGCCACGCGCCTAGAGTTCTATATGCAGCGCAGACGTTCTTGAAAAACAAAGGCAGAGATACACATCAGTTCAGACTTGAAAAAAACTGAGCGACTTCTCTCTTCCAGAAGAAATAACTAGTTTTGATAAATACGTATTGGTCTGTATGAACTCATAACAGTCCCCCCCAAAAAAGGTAAAGTCCTAACCCCCAGGACTCAGAATGGACCCTACCTGAAAATAGGGGTGAGAGTTTTGCTTTGTCTTTTTTTTTTTTTTTTTACAGAAGTAACCAAGTTGAAGTGAGATTATTAGGGTGGGCCCTAATTGTACGTGACTTATAAAGGGGAAATTTGGGCACAGAGGCCGATCTGCACGGAGGAGCAACTATGTGAAGAGACATAAGGGAAGGCCGCGTGAGGATGGAGCAGAGAGGAGGGCCATGCGCCTACAAGCCAAGGAATGCCGAAGCCTGCCAGCAAACCACCGGCAGCTGGGACGGAGGCCGGGATCAGATTCTCCCTCACAACCCAAAAGAGAAAAGGCATTTTCAGGCCCTGTAAATTGGAATTTTAGGAAGAAAATCATAAGTAAGCAATTTACCTGCGATATTACCCTTAGAAATGAAAGAGCCATTTTCTCCTCCTTGCGCTTCTGTTCTCAGAAGAAAGCAGACTTCCAAGAAATCACGCCCTAAAAGCCAAGACAGAAGTATGTGAGACCAAGCCCCTCGACCTCCCACCCCCACCCCCACCCCAAAGCACTGCCCGATCAAGCACACGCACATGGGAGAAACCAGGACGACACAACAGCTTCCCAGCCTTGACCTTCAGGTTCCCTTCTTCTCCCAAGCCGCTGCTGCAGCAGCTGGGATTTTAGGCATGTGGGGCCTCTCCCCAGATCTGCCCTGCAAAACCTCCCCTCCCCTCCCCCATGGAACAGAGCACGAACTCACCGACCGCCGGCCCAACACGGCAGGCAAGCCAGCCTGCGGCTGAGCCTGCTTATGTGGAGCTCAGACCACCACACGCAGAACCTTCTCGTTTCCCAATCAAGGCCAGCCACTGCCTGCAGGCTCTCAGCCCTTGGTCCTGAGTGTGGTGGGAACAGGAAGGATTAAGGGATGCTGGGTCGTCTGGTCAAAGGGGTTGGGCTGAAAAATTCCTGAGTGCTCTTTATTCATGCCTACTGTATACCCCAATCACGAGGTCATATAAACACACCCCATAGGGGGTTTTGGCATACTTCCCACTTGAATCTTTAAAATGAGGGGTGGAAGCGTGTGGTAGGTAGAATAATGATCCCTCAAAAGGTCCCCATCCTAATTCCCAGAACCTGTGAATATTGACTTTGCATGACAGAAGGGCTTTGGCAAGTATAAATTAAGGATGCTGAGATGAGGGATTACCCTGAACTGGGGGGGGAGGGGGGCCTGATGTAATCACAAGAGCCCTTCTGAGGGGGCAGCAAGGACTTCAGGCAAGGAAAGGAAGCCAAGAGTCAAGGAATGGAAGCTTAGCAAGGTGAGGAAACGGTTCTCCCTAGAGCCTCCAGAAAGCACACAGTCCTGCCATTGATTTTAGCCCCTTAAATCCCATTTCAGAATTCCGACCTCCCAAACTGTCAGATAATGAATGAATTTGTGTTGTTTTAAGCCACTCAGTTCGTGGGGCTGTGCTGCAGCAGCCACGGGGACCGATCGGCCCGGAGGAGGCGGACGCAGCGTGGAGGTCTGGAGCAGAGGCTGTGAAGGAGCGATGTCAGGTCCGCATGCGCACTGTGCACAAGGGCCAGCCAGGGCGACCAAACGCTGCAGCAGAAAGCAGCCCAGCAGGGTGAGATGGCCCAGGCGGGGGCCAGCGGGACCGAGTGGGCAGCACTCAGGCCTGAGTCGTACTCCCCGGTTCCTTCACTTCTCGTTCAGCCTTCATGGCGGGAACACTTAATTCCGAGGTGAAACAGGAGAAAAGGGAGGTAGCCCTGGAGAGAACGGGCCCAAGAGCACGTATGCAATTTGAAATCTAGGAATTTAATGTCTCAACCCACAACTTCAGGAGTCTGTTTCAAACAGGCATTGACCGAATTGGGTGGAATTGTCCTGGAAGTGATCGAATTGCATTTTATTACAGTAGGCACAATGACAGCATGTATCAGAAATTTATAGGAAATAAATCCACATGCCTGATCTCTGTATTTATCAGTAGGAGATTTTTACATATCCCAATAGAAAACAGGAGGAAAACTCTTTCTCTGATGGAAAAGTTAAAGACTAAGAGACATTGAAGGCTGATGTCTCTAAGGAGATGAAGTTGAAAATGGAGGGTCGAAGGTCAAATTTTGAGGGGCTGCCTGAGTTTACAATCTGAATTTCTGCGAAAGCAGAGAAAACATCACAGGTGAGTGCAGCGGGTGAAATATGGGAAAGGTCGTAACAGTTCCTAAAGAGAGTGGAAAAGGGAACTGGGGAGAATAAAACAAAGGCAGCGCTCAGATAAAGTCTGAAGTCCGTGATTCTTACCAACGTCCCAGTCACAGACCACAGGGCAGGGATTAAGGCAGAGGCAGCGGGAATGGAGATAATCAGACAAATATCGTAAACTCTGACTTAAGAAGTTACGGTGCAGACCAGATGCTGGAGTTGGAGACCACCGAAGAGTTGAAGTTGATTCTCAGAAATCTGCCCACCAACCTGAGGTTTTTCAAATCGCGTAGTGTACTTTCGGTTCTGTGGCTTGGAAGGAAGCAAGGCAATACCACGTGATGCTACTTCCGGAGGAGACGTTGGAGCGTACAGGTCAGGTGACCTGGTGCAGATTCCCCAGTTCTGTGTGATGGAACTGGAGTCTGAAACCCATTCTTCCAAAATCCCGGGCCGACTTCTTCCACGAGAGCAATTTTATTGGATAATAGCTTAACAGCTCCTCCAAAAGGTGAATATGAATATCTAATATAAAGGATTTAATAACAAAAAAATGGAAAGAAAACTGGACAGGTGTTTAATACTGTAATAATCAGATGTTCCATGATAAATATTAATAAATCTTTCATGACTATCATTGTGTATTGAAAACACTGTACTATTAGATGTAGCAAATTATTTATCAAGGAATATATTAAAAGTTGGAAAAATTCAACATAAAATGATTTTACCTGGAGTTCTTTGATTAAGATATCTTTGAATGACCAAAAATTCATACTGGACGTGTTTTTATTTCTTCTTAAAACGTGAAGTGCGAAAGTTAATGGCTTACAGTAAGTGAAAGCCCCAAGTAAACAATGAAATATGTAGGGACAGAAGAAGAATATTTGCTTTGGCTTTTTTTTTTTAATATAAAGGGCATATTATTCTAACAAGTCTAGTGATGGCCTATTTGGAATGCCAGCTTCTCAGAGTAAGTTTCTTTAGTCTTGTATTTAGTTTTTTGGGGTTTTTTTTTTTTTTTTGTATTTTCTTTCCTGTCATTTGGATTCAAGAATAGGAGTGATGGACTGATGAGGGTCATCTTGGACATCATTACATGTATGACATTTAATTTGCTTTAGCCCTGGATTTTAGGAACCAAAGTCAGATGATAAGGAGGTTTGATGCATGTGAGTCTTAAGTCTTGCTTTGTCTCATTAACTTAGGAATGTATGGGCTACCTCGGGTCAGTGATGTCTCTGTTTTCATGTGTGTTTATAATCGCATTTTATTTCCCCAGCTATTTCTCAAATACATTTCAGTTATTTTTCAGCCACGTGCAGTTATAGTTTCAGTTTCTCCAACTTGAATTCAATCCAAGTGGAATGGGTCTGGTGTTGAGTATCTGTATGAACTTTAACTTGGAGAAGCATGTGTGTGTATTCTTTAGGTTATTAGCGAATTACATATGTGAGGCTCCTCCGGGAATACAAAACCAAATTTTCTTTGTAGAAGCCTTAGTAGTATCTGAGGGAAGAGTGACAGGCAAGAAGGAGTAATTGAGTGTCAAAATCCCAAAACTGTCTATGGATCGGGATCACATCCAAGAATCTTGTTAAATTATATCCTTTGCCTTAGACTGGACAGCGAAACTTTGTCACTAGTGATTGAAAGAATTTACCCAGCAATGTGTGATAGGTTCTGAGTTTGGGTCATAAATCTGCTAGGTAGCAGATATGAAAAAGGTTTGCATTTATTTATTAGGCCATTAAGAAATGTAGTGACTTTCAAGTAAAACATTACCATGTTCTGAATGGAATTCTAACAGCCCTATGCTGCAATAAGTCAACATCATCATTTTTCTCTAAATATGTCTAAGAAGAGTGATAATTCCATGAGGCCAGATCTGACAGATGTTACAGCCATTCAGACAAAAGAGTAGAAGCATTTTGTCACCCCCAGCATTTTCATTTGGATTACATTTGGATTACACCAATCACTCTTTCAGTTTTGGTTTCAAAATTAAGGAGCAAATCAATTACTTTTTTTTAGTCTCTGTATTCGTTTATAGAAGTTTTCTCCAACAGTTTTTTACATTTTTTTATTTATTAATTTGAAGAGAGAAAGGAAGGGAGAGAGAGAGAGAGAGAGAGAGGAACATTGATTTGTTGTTCCACTCATTTATGCATTTATTAGTTGATTCTTGTATGTGCCCTGACTGGGGATCAAACCTGCAAACTTGGTGTATTGGGATGATGCTCTCACCAACACAGCTACTTGTCCAGGGCCTCTTCAATAGTTTTAATCCCAGAAATATAGAGTTTACATCACTTATTTATGTCTACTTTTACTGGATGTATAGCTTTCCACACAAAATCTTTTTATCATTGAACATATTGCCCTTGTTTCAAAAAAGTTTATTCATGATCTAATTTATGATCTTCAATAAATAAAATAATCTAAATAAAATTAAGTACTTTTATTTTATTATTCTTCTCAGCTTTCTTTTCTCAGTATAGGGAATATGATGAAGGCAATGCTTTGGTTTATTTCAGACCGTAGGCCGAACATTTTCAGTCCTTTTTCTGGAGGGGAGTTCCAAGGGTCACAGGCACACACAAAGTCAGGCAGAACATACACTTGTAATCAAACAATGCTATTTCTTTGCTGAGTTTGTTCTTAAATTTATATACCTTTTTTTTTAATTTTCATGCAGCATGAATTTTGTTGAAGAACAATGGAATATCGTAATCACTACGGGAAGACATTTAGCTATAGACAGGGTCTCTCTGGACGAATTCTCCAGTGTTTCATAAAGAAGATGCAGTACCTAGAGGCCTACTTATCATTACTGTAGCTTGAGGAGTTCTATTTCTTTGAGTTTTCTGATGTCGAACAAGGTAGGACCTTCTTTTAAAAGCTTTTTCACACTGATTACAAACAACGGGTTTCGCTTCTGGTTATGTCCTTTTGTGACAGCTAAGACCAGGTGCATTTCTGAAGGTCTTGTCACGCTGGCTGTCTCCATATGGCTCTTCTGCAGCGTGAGTTCTTTCTTTCTGGATAAGATCGTAGATCCCGCTAAAAATCATGGTCCACATGTGTGACGATGAAAACCTTTGTCTCCAGTGTTAATTTTTAATGCAGTTTCAGAACTTCTTGGCTTTCCGCATGGATCACATTTGAAGGAATTCTCTTCAGTATGAGTTCTCAGAAGTTTACTAAATTGCGAGTGCAGTTTAAAGCATTTTTCACATTTGTGTAATGTTGGGTCAGTATGCGTGTTCCAGGGTTCAGCAAGCTTTGAAACATTGTCAAAGGTACCGTTTCCCTGGAGTATGAATTCTGTTGTGGTATTTCAGGGCTGCCTGTGGGCTAAAGTCCTTTCCTCATTCATCAGGTCTCTCTCCAGTGTGAGCTCTCTGATGTCTAATAAGGAGTTTGTAAAATTTAAAGGCCTTGTCACCTGTATCATCACATGGGTGTAGTTTTAATCCTGTATGCATTTCTCTCTTTTTAAAATATTTATTTATTTATCTATTTATTTTTAGACAGAGAGGAAGGGAGAGAAACATCAATGTATGTTTGCCTCTTGCATGCCCCCCACTGGGGACCTGGCCTGCAACCCAGGCATGTGTCCTGAGTGGGAATCGAACGAGTAACTCTTTGGTTTGCAGACCAGCACTCAGTCCCCTGGGCCACACCAGCCAGGGTCCTGGATGCTTTTTCTGATGTTGCATAAACTTTGAAGGTAAAAGTATTTTCACAGTCATTACAGCCAAAGACTTGCTCTAATGCATGCATGTTTTGCTGAGTAGTGGATGATGAAGGGTGCCTACAAGCCTTGGCACACCCACCATGTTTGCATGGTGTTTCTACTGTGCAAATTGTCTCAGGTCAAGGAACGTGTGAGATGTGGCTGAACGCCATCCTGCAGCCATCGCATGGCTTTGCATCCCACCGTGGAGTCCGTGCTGCACATTCCACTGCGAGCCCTGCTTGCAGGCGCGCACGAATTCATCAAACAGTCAGGAGTAAAAACCCAAAGTTGGCTGGCATGTGAATGGGGAGACAGTAAGGGAGTAAAATAAAATTAGACTACCACTCATGACTCACAGTGACTTACTATTCGTGTGTGTGGGTATGTGGATGATAGGAGGACACAGGGTTGTAGGCTGAGGAAGTGCCAGTGTATGGGCCAAAGAGTGTGTGGTGCAGCTACCCATCTTAAAGGCATTTAAAAGCAACATCCGTGCTTTTATAAATAATAAGGCGCTGACATAATTTTTTCTTTGAACTGAAAAGAATTTTTTTCCCTAAGAATTACCTATTAAAAATTTTACACTCAAAACAATGTTGCACTCAATACATAAAGTGTTCTTTGGGTTTCATTTCAAGTTTTGAGCCACGGATTTTAATGAGTTAATATGTGATTAAATATAAATACAGTACATTGGTTTTAATGCTACTTGAATGCTAACAGGGAGAGTGCCATGCTTGACTCACCCATGGATCTGTTACATCAAATGAGAATTGTGTCCCTTTGTTAATGTAACGGGTGATTCGCTGACTTGTGCATAGATTTTGGTGAATTGATCATCAATACAGTATATTTAAGGTCCTAGAATTAGGCTTTTTCATAAGAGGTAGCAAATTATACATTCGCCACAATTTAAAGCACAAACCTCAAGTAAGTTCTTATCAATTTGTATTCTGAACTTTCCAATGGACAAGGGTATATCCTCGCTATCACAATTTCTACAACCCCTGGGTTCTACCAATGTTTTGTATTTTTGTTAATCTGATACTAACTTTTATCATTGACTTTTTTCCCCAAAAGATGTTTTAAAATTGAGTTTATTGGGGTGGCACTGGTTAATAAAATTATAGGAGTTTCAGGTATACAGCTCTCTCACACATCATCTGTACATTGCATTGTGTGTTCATCACCCCAAGTGAAGTCTCCTTCCATCACCATGTATCCCCTTCACCCCCTTCTCCCTTCCCCCACCCCCTTTCCCTCTGGTGATCACCATACTGTTGTCTGTGTCGCTGTTTATTTTTCTTTGCTTAATCCCATCACCCTTTTCACCCAGCCCCCAACCCCCTTCCCCTCTGACTCCACTTCTGGGACTATATCCAAAGAAACCTGAAACACTAGAAAGAGTATGTGTATCCCTAACTTTATTGCAGCGTTATTTACAATAGCCAAGGCTTGGTATCATTGATCTTTGTACTTACATTTATTCAGTGGCTAGAAAAATACGTTTGATGTTTGCTTCATGAAATAAAGCAAAGCAAATTACAAAAAAGAAAGTAAATGTAAGACTCTGCGCCTCTAACAAAAAAACGTAATTAGCCCAGTACCCTGCTCCTGGGGCCGCGGCGCCCTAAGCCCTAACCGTACACGCATGATGGCTATGCTAGTCTCAGACTGATGGGTGAGAAGCTGCTGCCATAAAACACGATCAGGGAGCACCTTGAAAAGTAAAGTAGAACTGCTGAGCACAAATACTGTAGACGGCAGAAAGAGAAGAATAAACAGGCAAAGACAAATAGTAAAAGGGGAAGTCCATGAATAATTTAGAAAAATCCAGACTGGACTGAAAAGTATGAAAATTAAGACAAATGTAAAAGTACTGCTAGGCCTCAGAATAAACGAAAAAATTAGATGCAGGGGAGAAAATTATCTAGAGTGCCTGGATACTTCCCAGAAATAATATATGAGTCTTGGAGGACAGATTTTATTTTTTTTTTCAGCACTTCGAAAGTATAATTTCATTGCTTCTGGACTCTGTTTTTTGTTTTTTTAAGATTTTATTCATCTTTAGAGGGGAAGGGAAGGAGAGAGGGAGAGAGGAAGAGAAATATCAGTATCAATGTATGGTTGCCTCTCATGCGTCCCTTCCCGGGAACTGGCCTGCAACCCAGGCATGTGCCCTGACTGGGAATCAAACCGCGATCCTTTGCTTTGCAGGCCCATGCTCAATCCACTGAGCTACACCAGCCAGGGCTGGACTCTGTTGTTTTTGAAAAGTCAGGTATAAATTATATTGTTGTTCTTGTACATGAAAGATCATTTTTTCTCTAGCTGATCTCAAGATTTTCTCTGTGGCTTTCAACATTTTGATAATGATATATATAGTTATAGAATTCTCTGTATTTTTTCAATGTGGAGTTTGTTAAGCTTCTAGTATATGTAGGTTACTGTTTTTCACCAAATTTGGGATCTTTCTGGCCATTACTTCTTCAGATATTTTTCTTGTTCTTCTCTCCTCCCCTTCTGAGACTTCTACTTGTATATATTAGTGTGCTTGATGGTATCCACAGGTCTTTGATGCTCTGTTCATTTTTTTCATTCTTTTCTTTCTATTCTTCAGAGTAAGTGCTTTCTATTGATATATCGTAACATTTGCTTTCTGCCAAATTCTTTCTTCTGTCACCTCAAATCTGCTGTGGAGCTCTTCTGGTGAAACATTCACTTCAGAATTTTCAGTTTTCATAGCTTCAATTTCTATTGATATTCTTTTTTTTTGTTCCCCTGATAAGACCAGGGTAATGAAGATCTGTGCTTGTGTGGTTTATGGAGACGAACTTGCTTGGCTCCAAACCCCAGACCTGCCACTGAGGTGTGATCTTACCTTGAAGAAGTTATTTAATTCATGTAATTCTCAGTTTACTCTCTCAAAAAATGAAGGTTCTGTTACGAGGATTACGTGGTAAAAAAGAAGAGCTTTAGCACCTTGTTACTCGGAATGTGGTGTGGGACCAGCGGCATGGGGACCATTTATCTGAACTACACACCAACTCTGTTTTCTGCTTCTTTCCAGATTCATTCATTTATATATTATATATATATTACATATATACATGTATATATAACCATGCCTGGCTGATATTTTTCCCTCAGTTCTGGCCAAGGTGAAGAAAAGTTTTCATCTTAGATATAGAATAACTGAACAGTAGTACTGGAGAGAACTTTGTAAGTTAACCTAAATCTTACTCCTTGCTTAAAATAGCAATAAAATTTGGGTAGAATGAATAAATGACTTATCTAAGATCACATATATTGTTAGTATTCAGTGCAAATTTTCAAAACACTACAAGTTTATTAAAATTTCCAAAAGCTCTAAGGAACCCCATGACTTGCAGCAGTAAAGAGTCCCGGATGTGAACTGTATTTGCGCCGTTGAGGTCTGGCTCTCTTACTTCAGTGGAGGAGCTAAAATGCGCCCATTTAACAGGGAAGCCCAGGACTGTGAGTGTTCTTGGTTAAGCACACTGTCACTAATGCTTCAGAATGCTTTTGTTACTTCAGCAGTTACTTTAACATTCTCTGTTATTAAAATTTAACATATTTTAATTACTACCCAGTCTCATTCACATATTCATTAATTGGTAGTGCTCTTAGAGGGCTTAAAAATTCATGAAGACCAATTACTTTAAAGTGGAAATCGGATACTATACTACAAAGACACTTCAACAAACCCCATAATGCAGTGCGTGGTGCATTTTGTGGAGACCACTCAGTACAACATCAGAGCTGACGCGGAGAAAATAAGAATTGCAGCGTTAGAGCAGATACACAGCAGGTGTAAATGTATGCCACCTAAGAATGCGCCTTTCCTATTATACATCTGTTCCTATGGGGATATTAGTATTTAATGGTGCAGGTTTTGAATTCTGCCAGGTCTTCAGAAACAAAATCTTTGCATTGAATACTCTACCGTTATGCATGAGAGTAATTTTTAAGTTTTTGGGTCCAATTTTGCTCTTGCATTTGCTTTTCACATTTGTTTTTATACCCTTAGGAAACATGTATGATTTTTACAAAAAAAAATAAATGAATGCCTTATATTCTTGTGTGAAGAGCATTTTATTTGAAAATATATGATAAAATCCCCACCATGTCAAATAATGTATCTCTGCATTATAATTTTTAATGGCTACCTAATACTCCACCTTATAGAGTCCTACAAGCTATTGTCTTTGCCTTTTCAATTTTCTACATTTATATTTTTGACAATATATTGCTGTTAATATAAACTGTAAGAAATGTACTTATACATGTAACTTTGGAAAATTATTTTCTTAGGTCATATTTCTACTAACGGAATTGCTACATTACAGCATGTGTTCCTTTTAAATCCTGGTAGAGGGGCCTCCAAATTGTTTTATAAATTATATTCCAAATAGAAATTTACAAAAATGAACACTTCCCAAACTTATACCCACTCTGGATATCATTTTTCTTTATAATCTTTGCCAATGGTATAGGCCAAAAAACATTTGCATTTTTTATTCATAGTTTATGGGTTGCTTTCACATATTTATTCCTCATTTGCATTTTTTCTTTTATTACTTTCCCCTTCATATCCATAGATCATTTTTATGGTAGTGTGATCTTTTTATAAATGTGTAAGAGATAATTAAATGAAGTCAATAAAGCATTTCTTCCACATACTTAACAAATACATTCCCAAGTGTTTTTTACTTGATTTTTTTCTTCTGAAAGTGAGGTTTTAAATTTTTCTAGAGTAAAATTTGGCAGTCATTTCTTTTAAGAAATGACAGCTGGCCATCCATACCCAGAGACTAAATGAGAAAATTATTTTATGTTTTCCCTAGGTACTTGGTGGTTTACTGTTAAAATGTTAAATCAAGAATCTATATAAAATTTATGTATTACAATGTGTATGGGTGAGAAATATACTCTTCCCCTCTCCAACCATCGCCTCTGGGTTCCTAACGAGATTTCCTGCTTCCCTCTTTCCTCCCCTCCTGCTCTACTTGGAAATTCCCCCTTCATTATACTCTAAATTCCTAGGTACTCTTGGGTTTGGACCTGTTCTTCTCAGGAGCCAGAGGCAATCTTTTGAATACTAATATTATACATTATTAATGTGCTATAATTGTACTATGATTTTTAAGTCCTGGCTGTTTTAATATGGGGTTTTTTTCTTCCAGATGAAATTTCAATGTGTTGTTAAGTAAAATAAAACAAAAAAAAAAAGAGAAAGAAGTCACATCACTCAACTTACTGAGATTTTGATTGGAATTTTGTTAAAGCACATTGAATCTTGCTGTTTAGGAAAACTGTACATGTCTCCATTCACATCTGTCATGTCACACAGTAGCAAGGGTGTCCAACCTGCGGCCCTCGGGCCACATGCAGCCCATGATGGCTGTGATTGCAGCCCAACACAAAGTTGTAAACTTACTTAAAACATTATGAGATTTTTTTGTGTGTGATTACATGTCGCAGTGTATTTAATGTGAGGCCCAAGACGACTCTTATTCCAATGTGGCCCAGAGATGCTGAAAGGTGGAACACCCCTGGAGTGGAGTGTACTGGTTTCTCTCCAGGTTCAAGTTCTGCCCAGGTTTTGTTCACCTAGTCCTAGACGTTCACTGAACGACTGTGAATGGAAGTTATTTCCTCTTACTATCGCTGACATAAAAGAAGCAGGTTATAGAGTGACATCATGTGTGTGAAACTGATCCGGTGTGATTTACCGAGATGTAGCATCCCTTATGTTATGCCAAGAAATAGGCAACCTAAATGTAATTATGTGGAAACAACCACACAAACCCAAATAAAGGAGTATTCTCTAAAACAATCAGTCCTTTTCAAAATTACCACTGTCATTAAAAAAAAAAAAAAGACTGAAGAACTAGATTAAAGCAGTCTAAATGGTATCACAAAAGGATGTAATAAGTGACTCTGAATTGGATCCTGGACCAGAAAAAAAATTGTTATACATGATATCTTAGTGACGATGGGTGAAATCTGAATACAGCCTGCATCATTGATAGTATTTTACCAGAGTTCAGTTTCTTGAATATGATCATGGGGTTGTGGCTATGTGAAACAGCACCCTTGTTCTTAGGACACATTTGCTAATTTTAGGGGTGACAGTGTACTTCGAAACTTACTCTCCAATGAGGAGAGGGGAGAGGGAGGGAGAGAGTGCAAAAGTGGCGAAATACTAGCCGCTGGTGAATCTAAACAGTTTGTAGGTGTTCATTCAGAATGAATCATTCCTGTAGCTTTTCTGTACCCCTGAAAATTTTCAAAATGAACAGGTGAAAGGAGTAAGAAAATGATGAACCATACGTTCAATGTAAAAGTCAAAACAGCGCATTGAACTTTTAGGGTCCTGTTTTAATAAAAGTACGACCTGACAGGGGCATTCCTGGGACAGGAAGTTCGGAGCGCTCTCCTTGGACCGAATCTTCCTTTGATTTACGCGTGCTCGCCCTTTTGCCTGCGGTTTCAGTGTATCGCTCTTGAAGTCCAGTTTGGAGATGTTTGCGATCCTGGGAGAAAACTTGCTGGTCTGTGTTTTCTAGTAGTTTAGTTAAATTTTTGTGTTTTCATACGTGCAGTTGACATAACAGGTGTTCTTGTCAAGGAAGCTTTCAATCGAAAGTGTCATTGCTTGTAGGTGAAGCCAGGTTCAGGTCCCGGGAGTTAATGGAGGAACCAGGGCCCCCAACAAAAGTAGGGATGATTTTGGACCACGAGTCACCTAATTCACCAAATAAGGCGGGGCCCCTAAACGACAGTCCCTAGGTGAGGGGCGTGGAGACTTCTGGGAAACGGAGTCCTGAATTTGATGGATTACCCGGAGCAGAGAGCCGAGAACCGAGCCGTCGCTGCTCCTTCTGCGCATGTGCAGTCCTTCCTCATTGTTCGCCCGCTCCCTTGTCTCCAGCTTCGCGCGGCAGGTAACAGTGGAAGCTCCCGGTGTACGCGTCGCTCCGTGACCGGGTCCTGCACGGAGGATGTGCACTACAGGTGAGAACCTAGTTTTGGAGGGTTGCTTTGTCAGGTCTGCGGGTAGGATTGGGTCCACACCTGGTCGAAGCTCAAACCTGCGCGAATCTCGTGCTGACTGAGACCCTCCAGCACTTGCTCCCCAGTCCGCTCTGCATTTGCCCCTAGAGAAAGCCAAGTGACAGAGCAGCTTGGCTGCTGACCAGCAGGCTCCACGAAGGGGATAAGGACCTGGATTTCTTGGTCAGAACAAAGTTCCTCCAGAAAAGGCAACCAAATGTCAAAGGATTGTTTCCAGAAGCCCCTCGAGTTTGCATGAGCCCTGGGCAACCATTCATTAGCGAGTAAACCCACCACACCCAGTGGAGAGGAGAATGAATTCTTGTAACCGTTACTCCGTGCCTGCCGGCTAAGGGCAGGCGGTGGGTCTGCAGCGCAGCAGGCTGATTTCAGAGTCCCAGTGCGAACTGAGACAGAAGGGCTCAAATTCTAGCCCAGCCACGGAAGCCTCCGTGGGCAAAATGATGAGCTTCTAAGACTCAGTTTCTCCGTCAGCAAAGTGAAGTTATTCCTAAACCCTGTCTCAGGGTGGACCTGAGGACTGAATCGGGCAGCACCTGTGGATCACTCAGCACAGGTGCTGACATTCACTGAGCCCCTGGGAAATGCCAATTGCCTTTCTCACTGTTCTTTTGATTAAGTATATTATTTGTTCTCAAGGCCTCCCTGTAAAATCCGTGTTCATTATCCCATTTTAACCAAGCAGGAAGCCAAGACTCTGGAGGTGAAGTCACATGGCAAGTAGTTGATGGAGCCGGGGTGCAAACCTCCTAGAGCTTTATTTCCGAATCCCGGGCAGGGTTCGGCCCAGCAGGACAGCCTTCATAGCGCTCAGCAGAGTGGCCCGTCCCTAGGAGCCACGAGAAAGAACCTGGAGTGTACGCAGACTCAGTCTGCTCGAGGGGCTCTTGGAGATTTCTTGGTATCTGTTCAGAACCCTCGAGTTACTGCATAACTGAGGCTTCCAGACTCTGCCTCTGTTGTCTCCCTGCCCTGTGCCCTCAGCAGCGTACAGCCCCCTAAGTCACATTTTCTGTCAGGGGCTCTCAAGCATGCGTCCGAATCACCTGGAGAGCTTGTTAAAAGCTGACAGCTGGCCAGGTCCTACCCCGGGTTTCTCTGCTTCAGTAGATCTGGGGAGGGCCCCAGAATTTGCATTTCTATCAAGTTCCCAGGTGATGCTGCTGCTGCTGGTCTGGGGACCACACAGAGAACTGTCATAGAGGGTGGTGAATTCCAAGACACAGTGGACCTGGGCTGAAGATTCTAGTTATTTGAGTTTACTGCCTCCACGCCAGGTCCAAATTCTCCTGATCACACAGCTCTTATGAGGGAAAAGGTGGGCACACCAGGAACAGGGCTCCCACCTGGGAGATCCCCACCCACCCCAGATACAGCTGCCGCAGCTGCAGGGCAGAGATCCGAGAAACAAACAGGTTCCGTATTTGCTTGGTGAGAAGCAATTCCTGGTCGTTCTGCCCTGAGTCTTATCACCGAACCAGAGGCTGTCAAGAACCCATTGGCCAGTGCAGGTGAGGGCCACCTGTCAAAAGGGACAAGTAAGCTGGACTGAGGATGGGGGGCAATAGGTGGGCTTCGAGGGAGGAGGAAGTCCTGTGGATGGGATGAGAGGACATGGTCCTGGAGGGAGGCCCCCCAGAAACTCCTCCCCACGTCAGTTCTCCAGTCTCTCTTCCCGGATTCTGCCGAGCCCTTAAGCCGCGCGCATCACCATGTCTGGAATGTAGGGTTATGCTCCCACCCCCATCCCTGCCTTCAGAGGAGTGCAGGAAGGGTTTGCAGGGGTTGTACAATCCTGCCTCATTTTCAAAGTGAGCAACATAGGGCCTAAGGGAGTCAGTCATCAGCACAGGGCTGAGTACAAGGTTTCTGGTGCCGGCTGCCAGGGTTCAAAGCCTAGCTCTACCGTATTACTTTAACTTTCTTCCCCTCAATTTCCTCTATAAAAAAGAGTAATAATAGTACCTACATCTTGCATTCTTTTAAGGAATAAATGGGGTAATGTATGTAAGGTACTTAGAGCAATGCTGTTACATAGTAAGCGCTATACAGCTATTGTCAGTATCACTGATGTTATTAAACTTGGAGTATTATCATTCTGGTTTTCAGTATTTGTTAGTGGCAGAACCAAAAGAGCGCCAAGGCCCCCTGCCTCTGAATCCCAAGCCACTGTTTTGTCCACAATAACAAGTCAAAAGAAGTTTCTTCATAAAAAGTCCTTTGGAGACCCTGCAACCAAAGGAGAACAAATCCCTTTCCTAAAAAATAGATTTCCTTACAGCACACTCATTCCTGTTCCTGTGAATTCTTTAACCTCAAGGAGTTAAAGATACAAGTAGCAAAGTCAGTGAACAGATCTCTGTGAGGTTTTTGCTGTTGTATCATCTTTTACATTTTTTACTGGAAATAATCAAAACATACTAAAGGAATGAAAATAATGTAACGGCCCCCATATACCTGTCACAACTTCAGCAATTTTCAATGTATGGATCATTGCGTTTCATCTGTGTTTCCCCTCTGCCTCGATGCACACTCTTACCCTCGCACGCTTCCCCTGTTCCACCTTCCTCTGCTGGATTGTTTTAGAGTAAATCCCAGACATCAAAAATTTCAGAATGTAACATGTTTAATAATGGAGCAGAGGTGTGGCATGTTGTCCTTGCTATGCTATGATTAGTTGAACTTGGCCTTGTTTTATTGATATATTTGTCTGCTGTTAAATCAAAGGAGGCTATCCATTGTAAGAAACCAACAAGGAGAAAATATTTACTCTCCCCAGTGGAAAGCCTGCCTCTCTTAGCTCCTTGTGGTGAGCCCCGGGTTAAGGGGTCAGAGACATTGTCCCCCTGTGTGGCTGGCTGTGTGACAGTGCCATGGGGGCCTTCAGGGCAGACCTAGTTCTCATGATGTCCTTCCTCCGCCCCTCTCCCCAGCTCGGCCTTCGCGGTTCTCTGAACATTTCCAGGAGCGGAAGAAAACTAACACATCCGAGGTGAGTCGTTTACTTATTATCAATTTTTTTTCCAGTGGAATCTTGGAGACCTTTTGCATTTGCAATAACTACAGTTTCTTGTCAATCATTTTTTCATTTCCTGACTTTTTCCCTGCATTATTATTTTAGTTTCTTCCTCTTTGAGTGCTTGCAAAGGGCTGTTTTCTTTTTCTTCTATTATTGGTTAACTTTGATGTGTCTAGCACGGATGTAAACATGTAGTTCTATCAACATCAGGAATTGTTTTTATATTAACCTTAAATAAGGTATACTGCTCCCTCATCTTGGGTTTTGTGGACATCACCTAATGTCTTGCTTTTTTTTCATTTTTTGTCTTTTTTTATTATTTATTTCCATTACCATTTATCCCTCCTATACCCTCTTCCAACTCCACCTACCTACCTCCCCCGACAATCAGTTTTTTTTACATAATAAATATTATTTGGGAGAATTTTTAGTTAACAATTGCATTGCACTTCCTAGCTACTTGGATAGTAATTATTTAAATTTTATTATCCATTCTCTGGTTATTTTTGCTGTCCCAAGTTTGAAGACAAAGTGACAAGTAATAATAATTGGTCGGTTATAATATTACCTACAATTTAGGGCTGCTTCTTATGGTCTAGTCACTGTTAACTTCCTTACCTGGATTAGCGCCTACAATCCTGGCAGCATGATGAGGTAGGCACTTCTATGATGCCCTTCTTACGGAGGGTGGAAGTAACTTTTTAAGAGCTGGCAGCTGGAATGGTTCTAAGGATGATACATCATTGGAAGTTTGGCCCGACAGAGACCTCAAGTCCGCATTTACTGGAAGCTTTCCACCCATTGTTGGTGGTAATTTATCATCCGCTAATATTCCACTTGGCCAAGAACTTGAAATGGGAGACCTCTTAGGCGTAGGGTTGCCAGATAAGACACAGGGCACATAAAACAAAGTCTATCTTGCATTGGACACACTCGTACTAAACACTTATTTGTTGCTTATCTGAAGTTCAAATTTAACTGAGTGCCCTGTATTGTTATTTATTTTCTTTCTTTCTTGAATTTATTGGGATGATATCAGGTAATAAAATTATATAGGCTTCTGGTGTATAATTCCATAATACATCATCCATGTCTTGTGCTGTTCACCACCCCAAGTCAAGTCTCCTTTTATCACCATGTACCCCCTGTACCCTTCCTTACCCCCCACTCCCATTTCCCTGTAGCGATCACTATGCTCTGATCCATGTCTGAGTTTTTTTCTTAGTCCCTTCTCCATTTTCAGAGAGCCTCCCACCCCACGCCCCTCGGACAGCCATCAGTCTACCTCCTGCATCTATGAATCCGTTTCTGCGTTGTTTGTTAGTTCGGTTTGTTCATTAGATTCCATGTGTAAGTGAGATCGTATGGTACTCGTCTTTCTCCAACTGGCCCGTGTCACTTAGCATGATGCTAAATCTGGCAACCTACTTGGGCAGAAGGAGGGGTTCGCGTGCCCGCTGCTGACCATTAGGCTGGCCGTCCTGGCTGACCCAGGGCGCCAGACCGTGTCTGTCTGCCGTGGCCGGCCGTCTCACCCCGCTCCAGGCGGCCTGTGGTTGAATCGACAAGGCCTGCTGCGGCATCACCATCCATCCCTGCCGCAGCTCCTCTTCCAAAATCCCAGGTATTCTCCGGCTCAGTTCGTGCAATATGTAGCTTGGTCAAAAACCAGAAAACTTTGCCTACATATACTTTATAAGTAACTTTTTAAAAAAATTTCCTGTTGCGTTAGCCTCATGCACTCTTCCCCTTCGCAGCCCAAGAGCCACCACTAGGCTCTACCAGGAACCAGCCCTGCAGCCCCTCTCTCTGTCACCATGACGATTTCTGGGAGTCACGCCTTCTTTCTCACGTTCTGCTGAGTTTTGGTAGAGACCCCTGGGCATCTCCCAGAATGACTGTGTGGTTTTATGCCTTCTGAGTCTGGGTATCCACATGTGCCTTTATTCTGCCATTGCATAAATGACCAACTGCTTATAGGATTTGGGTCTGAAATCCTTTTCCTTCAGAGCACGATGAGAAAGGATCGTCTCTGTGGTCTCTCGGAGTTTGGAGAGACTGGGGAGGCGCCGTGTGGCAGCCTGGTTCTCGCTTATTTTGTAGGTGACCTGTTTTCTTTTTCCTTTTTTGCAAGTTTTTCTTCATCCTTGCATTTTGGATATTTCACCAGGCAGTGTCTGGTTATTGGTTCTTCTTTCAGGATGCTCGGCGGTCGGATGGGCCCCCTGAGGGTGAAGGCTCGTACACTCCGTCTGGAGTGCTTGCGGTGGCTTCTGTGACTGTTTCCCTTCCCCCCAGCAAAGTCTCTTGTCACCCAGACACCCCATCAGACTGTCAGTGCCTCGCTCAGCCGTCTGCGTCTTTTTACTGTTCTTTCATTTTTTGCATTTCTGTTTTTCTGCAGCTTTCTTGTATGTGATGAGAGATTGGCTCATTTTTGTCACCTTTATCATTTGGTTTTCAAGCCTTCCCTTGAAAGTTTTGTTTTTCTGTTTTCATAAGTCAGCAGCAACAAAATGTTCAGTGTCTATGGACATTTTTTCATGGCCAACTTTTCTCATTTGATGGCAGTAAGACCCTTACATCAATTGGGGACACCAGTCTGAATTCTTCAAAGTTATTCTCTTCAGTATCGGAATTCAGCTTGTTTTCAAGTCTTCAGTCTACTCGTTTTGGTCTTTATCTTTTAGGCTGTTGCTTACTATTGACATTAAATTTATTTAACAGTCTTACAAGTCTGTGCTGGAGGCTTATTTTTCAGATTGTTGTTTTTCCTTCTACATCGAAGCCCTTTTTTTTTTTTTCCTGCGTGAACAGAAAGGTAAAAACCTCATTGTATCAATTCAGATTGCCGACGTGTGTTACTTGGCAACGCAGAGGTCTGTGTCCTTGGCAAGCTCTCCCCTGAACAAAAGGGCTGGCTTGGGATCTTCTGTGTGAATTGCTGGGACACGTGCACAGGCAGGCTTGTCTTTAGGCGGTGCAGAGGGGATCAAAGCTCAAGGGGCCCCCCGCCTTCCCCTGCCTTAAAGGAAAAGCTGGGACCATATCAGGGTACTGAGCAAAGCACTCTGCTTATCTCCTGGATTGCAAAGCTCGTGCAGACCCCTGGAGGCTGTGCCCTGCTTTTTATAGAGACCCAGCGTCCTGAGTGTTAACCCTCCACCACCCCTGTAGGGGTAAGGAACCACCCAAGGAGGTGACGGTCCTTCTCTTACTCCTGCTCCTTCTTCTGCCGCCTGTGCTCACTTCGGCTCCCTGTTGCAGCTGCTCCTGAGCAGCTGGGAGGTCTCCCCAGGCTCTGAACAGAACCTGGGACTTTGCCGCCTTGTTTGTATTAAGGGGTGAGCACAGTGCTTCCACTCTCTCCCGCCTCCTCTCCATCTTCAGAAACTTGTCAACATTTCTCACTTGCCGACATTCTCTTCCCCAATCCTCCTCTGTTCTGATAAACACAGTAGTGTTTTTATGTTTCTCCTTGCTGTCGTTTTAGAGGCAGAGGAGATAAATGTGTGTATGTACCTAGCTCATTGCATCGAGTGAACAGTGTCACTTGTTCTTGAAATTGTCACCACCAGTGGCTTCTGAGACACTCTTCTCTTATTTGGCAGCTGCTTATTGAGCTCCACTGGAGGCCAGAGCTCTTCTAGATGCTGCAGATACAACTGCTAACTCCCGCTTCGTGTTCCTTCTTAGTCACCAGGGCCCCTTCTCCTTATGCTACTGTCCCCCAGGCTCTGTGTCCTCGGTCCCCATGTTCTTTGTGAGCAAGTTCCCTAGGCGGATGGCTCTGGCTACCCCCGAGCTACTCCTGATTTCCGAAAACGTGCCCTAACCCTATACCTGTCTCCTGAGCTCCAGCTGAAACCTTGACATCTCATCCTGTACGTGTCATAGGTGCCTTCAGTATGACGTGTGCAAGATTTTTCTCTCTCTCCTGCCCGATCTGTTCTGCTCCTGCTTTGTCCATCTCGGTACACGCCATCCGCACGGGCCCAGCTGCTCTTGCAGTTACTGGGACTGGTACTCCTTGTTCTCTCAGTCCACAACCAATCACCGATTAATTCCATTTAGAATCAGCTCCCACCTCCAAGTCCTTTGGCTACTACGTTAAAATAGGCAGTCAGTCATCTCTTACAATAGCCTATTACCTTCCCCTCTGACTTCCCTTGAAAACAGGCTTTCTTAACTTCAACACTATCAATGTTTTGGGCCAGAAAATTCTTTGTCGGAGAGGCGGTCCTATGCATTGTGGGAGTTTGGCAGCATCTCTGGACCCCACCCACGGTTGTGACCACCAAAAATGTCTCCACACAAATCCCCCATGGATGGCAAAATTATGTCTGATTGAGAGCTACTGCTTAAAACACCGTCCACCCTGCTTCTAGAGCATTCCTTTCACACGATCTTGATTAGTTCACATAATCCTGTTATGCCGCTTATTTATATGCCCCCATTGTCCTCAGAGGTAATCTCCAAAGGAGGGATATCTGTCCCAGAACCTCACAACCAAATCACGTGTGGCATGTAAATAAAGTATTAGAACGCCCTTTATGTTTCTTTCGTATCTAAAAAATTAGGAAAGTTAGGCTTTGCTTCCGATGCATGGCTTGAAGAGTCGTATACGTACAGTATAATTTGTAAGAAGTACCCAGAAGCTCTTACTGACTGAAGAGCTGGAGGGTGTGGGTCTGTCGGAGAAAGTCCAGAATTCCCCGTGTTGGACCACAAGATAGCACCCGCTGCTCATGTCTCGTCAAGCCCCCAGCCTCATTCCCTCACACTGAACTCCTTGCAGTTCCCTTAATTTAACGTGCATGGTAGGGTGTCTGCATCTTGGCTCACACTGTTGCCCTCCTTCACACAAAACTCAGTGTTGGTGCGCCATCAAATCTTTATCTCCTCAAGGAAGCATAACCCGAAGAAACAAAGATCTAACCTTCCTTCCCCTTTGGGATCTCAGTCTGCCCTGTCCACGCATTGTTTTCACGGCTCTCATAATTCACTACTGAATGTGTATGTTTATGTAGAAATTCTCCTCATCAGTCTATAAATGCCTTAAGAACAGGACCAGTGTCTTTTTGTAAACAAAAAGATTTTATTTCATTATTTCCTTTCAGAGAGAGGAGAAGGGAGGAAGAGAAACATCGATGTGTGAGAGGAACACCCATTGGTTGCCTCTTGCACGCCCCCAAATGGGGACCTGGCCCGCAACCCAGGCATGTGCCCCGTCAGGGAATTGAACTGGTGACCTTTCAGCATGCAGTCCGGCGCTCAATCAACTGAGCCACACCAGCCAGGGCAGAACCTGTGTCTTATTCACCTTAGCATCCTTCAAAACTAGGACAGTTCTCGCCAGGTAGAGGAGCTCAAACTGTCTTATGAATCAATAAGTAAATACAGAGGCAGAGTATTTCTGCTGTGATTTCTGTTTCTCCCCCAAAGTATAACATGAAGGAAGGTACACAGACCTCCTTGGTAACATTTCCTGGTAAGCTCTCCACAGCGAACACAGTAGGATTAGCGCCGAATCTATTTCTCACGCCCCCTGGTCTTGCGTACTGAGCGAGGTTGGGCTATTGCAGAGATCGGTGTCGTTCGAGGATGTATCCGTGGACTTCACCCGGGAGGAGTGGCGGCTGCTGGACTCTGCTCAGAGGCACCTGTATAGGGAAGTGATGCTGGAGAACTACAGGCACCTGGTATCCCTGGGTAAGCACAGCCCCCACGCCCCCCCACAACAGCAGGCACTTCCCATCTTAGGGGCCAAATCATTGTCGAGTGTTCTGCATTTTAGGCTTGAGATTTTGGATTCAAAGATCCTTTTTAGGGAACTCGAACGAATTGTGTTCTCACCTCCCTAGTGCAACAGTCTTCTCTGATGAGGGTGCCATCGTTGTCAGCTTCTGCAGCTTCCCTTCTGGTTCTTCAAAGGGCCCGAACCCTCAGCAAACTTTGCCAAGTCTCCTGTCCTTTCCCACAACAGGACACTCTGTTAGCAAACCTGAGCTGATATCCAAGTTGGAGCAGGGAGAAGAACCATGGATGTCACAGAGAGAGTTCCCAAGTCAGAGCCACCCAGGTGAGTTGATGAGGTCAGACGCAGGTGACTGGCAGCAACTGGATCCCAAAGGGTCCCGTTCAGGGGCTGGGGTCTCGGAAATGCATTTCGGAAATCTCTCACGGGGGCTTCAGCCTCTTAGACGTGACTGAAGACAAATGATCACCCTACCTTAGTTATTAAACCTCCCAGTATCACCTTCATACAGTTTTTAATTTTCTATTTGACCTTTATAGAGATTTGCTTGGTTTTTGTAGAACCCATTTGCTGCCTTCCCCATCCTAGGCCTTTATTTCTTTGTTTTCTTTTCTGCTCAGTAATGGCTGTTGTTCACCTTCCCTCCAGCGCTAAACACTCTGAGATGTGCGCTGAAGGACGTATTATTTTATTGAACAAACATTTATTTATTAAGTGCCTGCTGTGCACCAGGCACGTCCTAAGCACAAGGGATACAAAAGCAAAGTCTCTGCTCCCACCAGCAGATCCAGTTAGCAGAGAAATACGTAACAGGTGTGGTGGTAACGAGCACTCTGAAAAGTTCAAGATCGATGAAGGGGAGAGAGAGTGATGGGAGTGACATTTTAGAAGGGAAGTCAGGGAAGGCGTCTGAGGAGGCGAACATTTGAACAGCAACAACGAGAACGTGGAATGGAGTTTCGAATAAAAGGATGGAGTGAGACGCAGGTCGTCTGAGAGATTTCCGAGGGAATAGTATGTGCCAAGTCTCTGAGATGGGAATGGGCTTGGTGTAATCAGGGAACAGCAAGGAAGTCAGTGGGAACAGAGAGGGTTTACTGAGGAAAATGTAGCAAATGATGACCGAGAGTTTGCTGGGGGCAAAACTTTGCAGGTCTGGTAAAGACCAAATTCTGGTCTGAGTGAGGTAATAAGAAAAAGGAGAGGTCAAGGACTCTACCCTTCAGCGCTGCATTTGAAAGTCGGGAAGACTCAGGATCCTAGCCAGAAAGACCAAGAAGGAGCACCCCACATATAGGGAAAGAGCCAGGAGACAGTGGGGTCCCAGGAACCACGTGAGCAAGTGTTTGTAGAAGGCAGGAGTGAATTCCCACACACCCATGCGAGTGTGAAGTCAGCTCTGCCCCTTCTTTTCCTGAAAAGCATCCAAAGACCACAAGGAAAAAACAACTTTTTTCAGGTCAACTCCATATTTACTGTAGGTTGCAGGCAGCTGAAATCCCAAACATAATACAAAAGGAAGGGGGGAAAACTGCCCAAAGCAACGGAAATCAGGCTTCATCGTGAAAGTAGAAGTGCTTAGGAAGGCGTGTTAGAACATACTGTATGGATAGCATTTACATGCAGTATTTACCACAAGTTGGGACTTAGAGCAATGAGGGTTTTTTTTTTTTTCTTTAAACAATGGGAAAGTAGCATTGCCCTGAAGGGTGTGTAGGTCCCGGGTAGAGCTGAGGCTGGGATGCGCACTAACTCAGTGGAGAGCATGAGAGTGGGTTTGCGGTTGGAAATGAACAGCGCGTGGAATTAAGCACCCTGACAATATTTCACAGAAGCTGACAATATTGTAGACTGTTGGGATTGTTTGAACTTGTTTTGTGAATTTAGGCATATGAAACTAGTGTAAACATTCAACATCAAATTTTCCTTGCTAGTACACTGATTCTATTTATCTGCTACAGAAATGTCGTAAGTTTTTAAGCATGCAACTAATATTATGGCATAAAATGAGAGTAGCAGAGGATAATAATAATTGCCCATGGCCCAAAATTTTAAGACGGTAATTAGTGGAGGTCCTAGCATCAAGATGAATAGTCAAGTACTTGAGGTTTCACAGATCAGAGAGGAAGAAAACATGCTATAAAAGTGGAATGAAAATTAGTGTTGTGACAGGACACGATCCATTGGTGAAGTGAGTCAGCAGAGGGAAAGTGGGAAGAGTAGAGTTTTCAATTGAGACAGATTCCTATGGATTAACTCTGATAGATCAAATGGTAGCACCAACAATCGGAACACAGAGGTGACCTGGATTCTGTTGCAAGTGTGGCTCATCCTCTCATATATTTTAACATTCTCTTTAGACATAGTTCTTCCCTATCCCAGCTGTATGGAGAGATGGAGCCAGAACTCTAAGACTGACCGTTAGAACAGAGGAAATGAATGATTTCATAAATTTAATTGTGAGGTGGTGTGCAGAATGGAAAAGAGGAGGAAGAGTTTGGAAGCGTATAGACAGTAGTAAGGGCTCTGCCGCAGCGACTGAATATAAGGCAGAGGAGGAAGAGGTTCAAGTCTGCCCCCACACTTAATCTTCGCTCTGACACTTCCCTTGGTCGCCTTTCGGTCTTCCTTGTCTCCCTACTCAGCGTCCCTTACCTTCACCCGTGCTTCGACTACCCTCCATCCTTGGATCAGCCGCTTTCCTGATACCCTGTGTTCTCAGTTCACCATTCCTTGTGCTTTATTTCAAACTCTCTACCTATTTTGAGGTCATATTTGTAACAAGCCAAAGTAACTTGTATTAATTTTCAGCTTTCTCTCTATTTTTCTGCTATAGTATGTGCTTTTGTCTTTGTTTTCATGTTACCAAACCAAGAGAGTAGAGTAAATATTTGCTTCAGAGTTCTTTCATCCCAGGAGACTGTGTCTCAAACCTAAGAAACAGCTCAACATGGGGCACTTGTGCACAACCCCAGTCCTTAAGAAATGTGTTTAAGATTTATAATGCGTGTTAATTTTTAATATTTCTAGAAGTCCAGAAAGTCAGTAACGTGAAAGAGAGAAGCCAAGAAAATGAAGATAAATATTCAAGGCAAGCGTCATTCAGCAACAACAAAACACTGACTAAGGAAAGAAGTAAAACCTTAAGAATAGCCACAAACCCAGTGCCTTCAAGAAAAATATCCCATGAATGTGACTCCTTTGGCATAAGCTTGAAAAGTGTTTCAGAATTGATTATTGGTGATAGAATCCATGTACTAAAAAAGCCTGATGATTTCAAGGGATGTGGATTCCTTGATACTGTGCATGAAAAACCTTATACAGCAAACAAGCCCTGTGGAGATGACCGGAAGAAATCCCTTAGTCATAACGATGCCATTGTTCAGCGTCAGAAGAACTTGGCTTTGGAGCAACTCCTTCAATACAATAATTGTGAGAAAGCCTTTCACAAAAAAACAGCCTTTGTTACATACAAGAGAACTCATATGGGAGAGAAACCGTCAGAAGGTAATAAATACAGAATAGCCTTCAAGCAAAAGTTCAAGTTCAATGCTTGTCTTAGAACCCTGAGGGAACGGAAGCCACATGAATCCAGTAAAAATGGGAAATCCTCATGCCTGAAGTCAAAACATGCACCTCAGAGAACTCACAGGGGGGAGAAACACTCTGAACGTGGTGAATCAGGGAAATCTTGTAGCAAGAAGTCAAACCTCACTGAGCATCAGAGAACACACACAGGAGGAAAACCCGATGGCTATGATGAAAACGAGGAAGCCTTGCGGAAGTCAGGCCCCACTCAGAACGAGAGAACTCACACAGGAGACAAAGTCTACGACTGTAATAAAAGTGGGAAATCCTGCCATGAAACAGCACCCCTTACTCAACATTGGGAAGGTCAGACAACAGAAAAACCCAGTGAGTGTAATGATAGTGAGGAAGCCGTAAAGAAGTCACACCTCACTCAGAATCAGAGAATTAACAGAGGAGAGAAAAGCTGTGAAGGTGGTAAGTGTGAGAAATCCTCCCTCAAGATGTTGAAACTCTGTCAGCATCAGAGAACACAGTCGAGGAGGAGAACCAATGAGGGTAATGAAAGTGGGAGGGCCTTGAGTAGCAAGTCAGACCTCACTCAAGATCAGAGCATTCCCAAAAGAAAGAAAACCTATGTCTGCGATCAATGCGCAAAGGGCTTCCGTAAGAAAACAGACCTCGCTCAACATCAGAGCACACACACCGGGAAAAAGCCCTATGGGTGTAATGAGTGTGGGAAGTCCTTCTTTGTGAAATCCAACCTCACTGAACATCAGAGAACCCACACAGGAGAAAAACCATATGAATGTAACGAATGTGGGAAATCCTTCTGTCAGAAGTCAGCCCTCACGGTGCATCAGAGAACTCACACAGGAGAGAAACCATATAAATGTAACGAATGTGGGAAGACCTTCTGTGTGAAATCGAACCTTACTCAGCATCAAAGGACCCACACAGGAGAGAAACCCTATAAGTGTAACGAATGCTGGAGATCTTTCTGTGTGAAATCCAACCTTGTTGTACATCAGAGAACTCATACAGGAGAGAAACCCTACGAATGTCCCGAATGTGGGAAGACTTTCTACGAAAAGTCGGCACTCACAAAACATCAGAGAATTCACACAGGGGAAAAACCCTATGAGTGCCATGAATGCAGAAAGACCTTCAGCCAGAGGTCAGCCCTCACCAAACATCAAAGGAAAACACACAAGAAGAAAACTCCCATCAACACTCTGCATGGGCAGAAGGTGGCATCTACAAGTCAAACCTAACGAACATCAGCGAGTTTGCAGGGCAGAAATGCTAAGATGTCAGCACATGTGGGGAAGTCTTTATCGGTAGGTTAGAGCTACCTGGAATCAGAGGATTAATACAGGAGTGAAAGCCCGTGAATACTCGGAATACATGAAAGCTTTCAACAAGTGTGCGAAGATGTCAAGGGGAAATATGTCATTTTAAGGAACATGAAGTAAACTGTTCTTGTAGAAATATTGTTTAACTAGAAGTCATGTTTCACATGTAAGATCAAACTTATTACAGAGAAGGTTACAGAAAATGCTCAGTTTTTAATAGAATGTGAAATGTGGTGCTTTTGTAAAAGCATGAATAATTTATTGACACAACAGCATGAATTATATGTGAAGACTTTTTGAGGTATTTTGGGATATACACACACACACATAAGTATATATAGTACCTGAATGTGCTATATAATATGAATTATACGTATGTTGGCTTTTCATGTTAGAATCCATACTGTCTCTGGATCTCAGCAATACAATATACAGTGTGCATGAAAAGTGGGTTTACGGTTGTGAGTACGTGAAATGCAGAGTTTATTCTTATACTGTTATTTATTAATGATTGTACTATTTTCCATACAAACAACTGTAAACCCACTTTTTCTCCACCCTGTACACATTGTAGGTGAAAATCGAGTAGTCACACAGTCTGCAGCCCAACAATCCCACCTCTAGACACACACATGCAAACATAGTTCTCTTCCAGGCATCATCCTAAAGGTGTTTGGAAATGCAGGGTCCAGCAGAAGCAAGGCCTGCTTGAGAGTGGTTGGTTGGGTAATAATATGGGTGACATAATTTATAGTTTTAATTTGAATATCTCACCCAAAATGTCATAGTGTATGCTTGAGTGTGATATTGTTATGTGACAGAATTACATGCTTATGATTTTGTCATAAAAGATTTTGTGATAAACAGGGGCATTATTTGTGTCAGACCCTGTACTTGGATGGTTTGGCTGCCACGATGACTGAGGGTGCTATAGGCGTTTAGCAGGTGGGAGGGCCACAGATGCTCAGCGCCCTGCAGTGTCCCAGTGGAACACAGAAAGAAGAGGTTCATCCAGAATGCCAGAAGCTCCACCACAGAAAAACACTGGTCTAGAGGAACTTGAACATCTGCAACCGCACATGTCACAAAACTTTTCGTTGTGGCATTGCAATAATTTTTGTACTAATTTTGTAAAGAACAGAAAGCAACACATGTCCACTGGTGATAGAATAGATAAATAAATGTTGGTGTGGTAAGTCAGTGGGACTAATATACACCAATGAAAAGGAATTCATCTCAGACATGTCAAGATTGTTTTATCTGAAACCAATAGTGTTGAATAAAAATATAGATACCATGTCATTGCATTTCCATAAAGTTCAAAAACAATTCAGCAACAAATTAGGGATACATATATAGGGAGTAAAACTACAAAGAAAAACAAGTGGATGATTAAAACCTAGGACAGCAATTACATCCATGGAAGAAGGAGTTTACATTTATTTATTTATTTATTTATTTATTTTTAAAGATTTTATTTTTTAGAGAGAGGAGAAGGGAGGGAGAAAGAGAGGGAGAGAAACATCAATGTGTGGTTGCCTCTCATTGTGCCCCCTACCAGGGACCTGGCCTGCAATCCAGGCATGTGCCCTGACTGGGAATCGAACCAGCGACCTTTGGTTCACAGGCCCACCCTCAATCCACCGAGCTACCCCAGCCAGGAGTAGTTTACATTTAGAGAAGGCATGAGCTTCGTGTTTCTTAGATGGGTCATGAGCATCTCGGTGTTGCTTTTATTATTTTTCTTTATGTATTTGTCCATGCATACACATATGTATTTCTGTTTGTACACTGATTTTCAAAAAACAAGCTTGAAATCATTGCATTAGAATATCATCAAAAGTGAAGTTTTGGTGTAAGGACTATAGTTAATTTTTTCTTTCGTTTTTCTGTATTCAAACCCTCTGTAATGACTTCTTCAGGTATCCACACCATGAGTCATTTGGGTCTACCCTTCCTGATTTTCTTGATTCTGTTATTTTCCTTTGTTCCCTAGCAAAAATTTTCCAAAAATTTAAAAAACATAAGTTACCACAGATGATAATATGAGCAAGTTGAATTCACACATTAAAGGTAAAGGTAGTTTAATAATTGGTTAAAAAACCAAATCCAACTATGGATTGCAAGAAAAAGTGTCTAAAACAAGGGGACAAAGAGAGTTTGAGAGTTAAGGGATGTGCAAAAATACGATGTTTTTTAACATTCATCCACTAAGGGAAACACCTACCGGTAAGTCCTGTGGTCACACCATTTAACCCAACTGTGCTCTTAACCATTAGGGTCTTCAGCCTCTTATCAAAAATGATCTTGTAGGGAAATATCTGTTGCTGTGACAATATGTTGAGGTTACATTGCTTTTCTGTCTTAAAATAGTGTTAAACATTCATCCCTGTGGTCAGAGGATCCACAGGGATCCCCAAAAGGGCAGGGAAGGAAAGGGGCTTTCAGAGAAGATCCTCTTTGATGGATGACTCTTCCTCGGCCATCGGGTCTAGGAAGGACCTCTTTAATATGCCTTGTTTTGACTTTATGGGGAATGATGAGCAGAGTGCTGAGAAGGGGGTGACTAGACTTCTGATCTCATATTTTGAAGTCTTTAAACAGGAAAATTTAGATAATACTGCATTAGTCTGTTTGGGCTGCTGTCAAAATACCATTGATTTATAAACCACAGAAACTTATTTCTCACAGTTCTGGAGGCTGGGAAGTCCAAGATCATGGTGCCGGCAGATCCAGTGTCTGCTGAAGGCTTGCTTCCTGATGCATAGGTGGCCTTCTTGCTCACGGAGCAAGGAGTGAGGAGCTCTCTGGGACCCCTTTTATAAGGGCACTAATCCTATTCATGAGAGTTCCACCTTCATGACCTAATCACCTCCCAAAGGCCCCATTCCTAATACCGTCCCATCGAGGGTTAGAAATCCAGCATGAGTTTTGGAGGAACGTTCAGTCCATAGGAACCATAGTGTTTTCCAGCATTATCTTTATGAACTTTGCGTGCCCATGTACAGGGCAATTGGTACGTCTTTAGAAGCCGAAGGTGATGATCTGAAAAAGAGAGGAGGATAAAGAAAGCATGGTGCATATCTTTAGATAAAAGATTGAATTTCCTCACCTGGACCCAATAACACCCCTCTGCCTGGACTGTGCCCTTGCAGACACCCCAAAGTAGGACTTGTGGATTCTGTCCCCTCCAGTCACTCAGCTCAGTGCGCTTCCCTGGAAGTTGCCCTGAACCTTCTACGGTCACACTGTCCCATCTCTTCAGAGGGTAAAACTGCAAGTTTTGCACACTGAATGGGAGGATCAGGCATTGCTTCCAGCCCAGCTCCCTGTCTGAGGCCTTTCTGCCTTTTCCCAGGGCACAGGTAAACAGCCTCATTCCAGTGTGTGGCTCCTTTTTGGATTTTTAGTCCCAGAATGTCTTCTCACGCCTAAGAGCCAATGTAACCATGTGAAGTCAGCGTCTGGGCCCCACGCACCAATTCACTTACACGGAACTTCTACCTTCGTGACCAACATCTGTCTCTGATGGCAGCTCCTGGCCCCTAGCATCTCAAACCTAGCTTCCGGTAAACTCAAGCCAGGGCCACCGAACAGGCTGGAGGGTCTGTGAGCCGTGCCGACCCTGCAGGAGTGCAGCCTGGCCTCGTACTCCGAAGAGACGCAAGGAAATCCTGGGACTAGAAGGCAGGAGTCCGTTTTAATTCACTATTTACTTGCTGGAGTCATAAAGGGCATTTCATGAGGCTGAAAACTCTATAGAATTCAAAGGGGGTTAAAGTACAGACCTAGGTTTTAGACAGTGTGATATACTGGAAAAGCATCAAGTTTGAAAGGAAGTGGTTCTTGGATTTACCCCCAGCACTGAAACCAGATTATGCTTTGATGTTGGAGGACTCAACTCAGTTTTCTGAGCATCAATTTTCTTATTTTTTATTTATATATTTTTTCTTATTTTAAAAAGAAGGATGGTGATACGAACTTCGCAGCAGATATTAGGGTTCATTGAGATGTTTAATTAAAAGACCATCACAAGCGCTGTTTGTAGTCATTGTTGTTGCTGCTCCAGCAACGGCCTCCAATAGGATTTTGTTTATATGGTAAACAGTGAAGCAAGGGAGGACACGCCAGACCAACATTTACCATTTAAAACAGGCCTATGAGGTGAGTTCTCTCCCCATGCCCATTTTAAAGATGAGGAAAACAAGGCTTATAGATGTTTTTGAAATTACTACAGCTATAGGGAAGCCAAGGAGCAGACTGTGGCATCGAACCCACGTCTCTCTGGCTCCAATATTAGTTCTGCAGAGGGGCTTTTTAACCCACTTTTCTTCCTGTTTGATTCACTCCTTTTTTTTTTTTAAATTTACATTTTCCATTGTATTTTTTATTCTTTTACTTTTAACCTGCCTCTATAATTTTATTTAAACTGAGTTTCTTATTGACAATGTATGGTAGGTCATGCTTTTTAATACACATTGCCACTCTCTGTCTTTTAACTGGTGTGTTTAGACCATTTATACTTAATGTAATTGTTGCCCGGTTAGATTTTAAGTCTGCCATTTTATTTTTTGTTCGTTTGTTTGTTACCATTTTTTAATTTCTTTGTTTTCTTTATCCTGCCTTCCTGTTATTAGTTGAACATTTTTAGAATTCCATTTTTTTCACATACAGTATTTTTTAATATATCTCTTTGTATAGCTTTTTAAGCAAAACTTATCACAATCTACTAATTTAAAATTCCCAGAAAGGAAGTCTCCAGTCCCAGCTTTTGCTGTAGAATTCTAATAAATGTTTAAGGAAGAAATAACACCAATTCTACACATTTCTCCCTGAAAACCAAGAAAACCAAACAAAAACACTTCCCAATTCATTTTATAAAGCTAGTATTCACTGATAACAAAACCAAAACTATTTTAAAATACAGTGCAAAAAAAATACAGACCAATATTCTTCATGAATATAGCCATCCAAATCCTTAACAAAATATTAGCAAATAGAATTATTTATTAATTATAGGAAAAGACATATGAATATATAAAAAGAATTATATACCATGGTGTTTATTGCGAGGATGCAAGGCTAGAAGGATGGCTCAGTATTTGAAATCAATATAATCCACCATATTAACAAACTAAAGAAGAAATGATCTTTGGTTGCTCTCATAGGACCGTATCGACCAATGAAGAAAAAAATTTGGCCAAAGTCTTTGAAATTCATGACAAAAAGTCTCAGAAAAGTAGGAATAGGGGGGAACTCGATGAAAAACATCTGTAAGAGCCTGCAGCTGACACCAGACTCAGGGCGAAAGACTGAGCAGTTCTCCCCTAAGACCCGGAGCAAGGCCGGGGCGTCTGACGTCACCACTCCACTCCCACGTGGTGCTGGCGTCTAACGGTGCGATCGGGTAAGGAAATGAGATAAAACATACACATCGGAAAAGAAAGAAGGAAATTGTCCTGTGTGCAGATGACATGATGGCCATCTGAGTAGAAAAACCCTAAAGAATCTACAAAAATGCCACACAGAAAAACCTCCTAGAACTCACAAGTGAATTCACCAAGGTCCTAGGAGACAAGGTAAAAATACAAAATTCAATTGTATTTCTCTATGCCAGCAATGAACAAATGGGCGCCGAAATTTAAAATACAAGACCATTTTTTAAGTTGCTCAAAAATTATATAGTTAAATGCAAATATAACAAAACATGTATAGGACTTGCATGCTAAAAACTATAAAATGCTGACTGAAGAAGATCTAAAGAAATGAATAAACATAATCTTGTTCACAGATTGGAAAATTCAGTAAAGATGCCAATTCTCCCCCTTATCAATATATATAGATTTAATGCAATTCCTATCAAATTGCTGCAGGAATTTTTTTTTTTTTGTAAATATAGGCAAGGTTATTCTAAGGTTTATACGGAAAGATAAAAACTAGAAGAGCTAAAACGATTTAGAAAACGAAGAATAAAATGGATCAGTTTGCTGATTTGAAGATTTATTATAAAACTACAATAAACAAGACTGTGTGGTATTGATGGGTAGATAGATTCGTGATCAATGACACATAGTAGAGAACCCAGAAATAAACCCACACAAATATGCCCAACTGACTTTTTTACAAAGGTACAAAAGCAATTCAATACAGGAAGGGTACACTTTTCAACAGACGATGCTGGAGCAATTGGACACGTTTAGGTGAGCAAATGAACCATGACGAGAGAATGGCCTTTGGGTCTGGACAAACCTGACTTTGAATGTCGGCTTTGCCATTTATCTCTGCGTGGCTTTTGACTCGGTTATTAAACCTTGAGGAGCCTCAAACCCAAGCCTAGAGCTCATCAATGGCCCCGTTACAGACGCTGGAGAAATAGGTAAATGAATGGGCTGTTACTGAGGTAGTTTCCCAACATGGCCAGCAGAGGGCCGTAGTTGCACATGAAAGATTCCACCACTTCTCTGCCGGGAAAGCCGCCTGCCTTCCAAATCCCGTTCTCATTTCAGCCACCCATCTTCATTAACCCATATCAATGCAGAGTGCGGGGGAAACATTTTTCACAAAGAGTCGGATCATTTTAATGATAATAGCGCCATTTCCTTGCCTCCTTTAATGTTTTTTCTTATGGAATAGGCATTCATTCTCAATAAGGGGCAATATTGCACCCAAGGGGGTGGAGCTTGTTCTTGGGGCCAGAAGAAATCTTAACTATTACGGTGGTCTGTGGCCCCCAGAGTACCACAGTACACAGACAGATATACAGTGTATCTGTGGTGTGAAACTTCTATGGGGAGGGAAACAATTAGGGGGAAAATAACTAAAAATTCTCCGTGTGTGTGTGTGTGTGTTGGGGTGGGGGGGTTGCTGTAACTTAAACTTAAACTCCAGTGCTCCGTTCTAATCGCTCCCACGAGTTTCCCCTGCTCCTTTGTACTTCCTCCCTCCCTCCCTCCCATTCCCTCCAGTTTCAGCCCCAGGGACCTGCTGACCAGCTTTGTGTCACCAGAGACTAGCTTGCATTTTTTAGAGGCTGCTACGTAAATGGTATCAAACAGTGCGTGCCCTCTTTTCTGGCTTCTTGCACTCAGTGTAATTGTTGTGAGATTCGTCCATGTCGTCGCATATGTTAACAGTCCATGCCCTTTTATTGCTGAGTGATGCTCTGTTGGAAGGATATACCACCATTCGTTCATTCATTCGCTCGTCTGTGGATATTTGGGCTGTGTTCAGTTTGGGGCTCTCATGTGCAGATTCCTATACAAGTCTTTGTATGGACATACCTTTTCATCCCTCTCGAGCAAATACCTGGGAGTGAAATGAATGGGCTGTTTGACTAGTGTGTGTTCCTCTTTATCACAGAGGGGCTGGCTGATGCTCCTTTCCCCAGGCAATGGGGCCCCTTTCCCAAAATGCCTCTGGGAGAGGCCACCTGAATTCAAAAGGAGTCTTTCCAGGGGAGACTGCGCCCACCCTTGGGAGTATAGTGATGATTTTCTGCAACCATATGTGTGAAGAGAAAACACACAGATACACACATGATCTCCGGCATGGCAGAGTACAGCTGCTATAGTAGGGAAACGTGGAAAATACAGGAAAGTGCAAAGAAGAGAATTGAGACCATCCACAATACAGCCTTACTTACCACTGAGGGGTGAGGATAGCGAACAACCCGCTGTGTTTTCTTCTAGTCTTTTTTCTGTGCATCTTATACATACAACGTGTGACCCCTTGTCAATTCTACACCACGTATATTCCACAGTTTAACTCTCTCCAAGTCACAGTCCCCCACTCAGTTTCCAGATCTGAGCCATTTTAGGGTTCCAAACACACCGAGTGAAGAGGAGCTGGGCTCCCCAGGACCCTGAAAGACCAGGACAGGTAAGCACATGCTGGGGACAGCAAAACACACAAACATTTGAAGAACTATTGGCACGGGATCGAGTTGAGACCCACAACATCGTCGTGGCCTCCACCTTAAGTTGAGAGCATATGAGGGGCAGGAAATAAACTCCTGGCCCACGTCTGGCTTGCAATGAGTCACCCGGGCCCACTGGCCAACCCTGTGGTCACTTCTCCGGTGCCAATTGGAATAGATGCATTGGTAACTGTCCCGACTCCCCCACTGATCCCTCAACAAAGCCAGTGGAAACTGCTGAACCTCACCCCCTCCATCCAGCCCAGAGGAAAAACGAAAATAACATCACAACCCAGAAGGCATGGCAGAAACTAGGACCACGTCTAAAACCCTAAGTGATGCCGAGGTGGTCATCCCCATCATATCTTCCTCATCGTCTGCTCCCTGCAGAAGCCAGACATGCCTGCAGGGTGAGGACGAGCTGGCCCACACTCAGCCCAACACAGCGCACATGGGGCGTCTTTGCAAGAGCCGAGGAGCACGGTGCAGGGTACGTGGCAGGCAGCCACTGGCCTGGCCAGCGTGTTCTTTTCCATCCAGGTCAACAATTAAAAAATTCAACACAAAACAAAACAGAAAAAAGATCAGAAGCAGTTCACGTTCAGGTGGAACAGGCAGTGTTGTCTCAGGGCTGTGTTAACTCTTGGGACCTCTTTCATGACATCCACAGAATGTCACATGGGTCCCCCTCTGTTGATGACATGTGCTAACTGAACTGGGTGAAGTGGCCAGAATGAGCGGGGGCCGTGGTAAGACACAGGTGCTCCAGAGGGTGAGAGCAACTCTTCAAAGATGGAGAATCTGCCAAAGAAGTAACATTTTAAGGAAGCTTGCTGGAACGTCCCCCTCGGAGGAAGAGGGGAACTATTTCATCTTCTGTCTCCCGCCATAAAAAAGAAAGCACCACGCTGCATAGACTTCTTTGGATTCTGGAGGCAGTATATTCCAAACCCGAGAATACCACGCAGATCCAAATACTGAGGGGAAGGAAGGCTTCCATCTTGGAGAGGGGCCCAGAGCAGGTGGAGCTCGGCAGCAGGTCTGAGCTGCAAAGCACGTGGCCCCAAACCTAGCAAGCCCTGTGGGTTAGAGGTAAGATGCTCAGTGAGGGTTTGGTCCAGTCTCAGTGGGGAAGCCACAGTGCAGATCCTCAGGGTTCTGGAGCCAGGCCATGTTACCTGCAGCAGGGACCTGCACACCATTGCGTGGGAAGTGTGTGCTGCCTGGCCCAGGCAGGGATGGAGCACCTGACCACGGGAGAGCACATGACCATGCAGCCAGCACTATCCACAGTGAGTTGGAGTCCATCAAAATCAATCAACTCCCAAGATCGGGTGGACCCAGCAGCATACCAGAATGGAAGTGCTACGTCCAAGACTGAACTGAAGAGGACCAGGTGGCAGGAGGAAGCTGCGTGGGCAAGCAACTCAGGCCCCCTCTCACCCGCCTGTTGAAATTCCGATGGCAAGTGGACATGTGCATCCAATGTGGCCACGCACTGAGGACGGCATGGTGACCGGGAAGGACTCAGACCCCTTAGGACTGAGGGTTGGGGTCACACCACCAAGTAATCTACCGTGTCCAGCAGAGGCGCTGAGGGTGATGGGAATCTAGAAGGGACCGTGGGGAGCACAGCTTTTCTGAGCAGCCACCCCAGCTCTGCACCACCTACTTCTTATTACACATGAAAAAATAAATTTCCTATGTGGTTTTCCCCCTTTTTGTTGAATTTATTGGGATGACGCTGGTTAACAAAATCATACAGGTTTCAGGGACACAACTCCACAACATGTCACCTGTACACCATTCACCGTCCCAAGCCAAGTTCCCTTCCACCACCACTTAGACCCTCCTGCGCCTCCACCCCCGGCCCCGCCCCCGGAATCTAATTTCTTACGTGTTTAAACCGCCGTGGCTCAGAGTTCTGCCGCATGCACTTCCTACCGATACGGTATTCCTCTCAACAGCACAGGCCTGGGTTTTGTTCTTTAATCCTACTTAGCAGACTTGGGGTTTTAATAAGACAATTCAGCCCCTTTGAGATTAGTAAAAAATGGATATACTTTATTTGACTCCTTCTATTTTAATCCGGGCTTACTATTTACTTTTCTTTGTTATTTCTCTTTCTTCTCGTTTCTCATTTTTGCTGGCTCAGTAACAGAACCATTTATTATCTTTTTCTTTTTCTTGCGGATTTTGGTGTTCTATGGAATACCAGTTCCCTTTCCTTTTTAACACTCAGAATAAAATACACAATCGCAATGATATCATCTTCCACTATAGAAAAATACCACCTAGTTCCCCACATTAAGATGACCTGTTTATAATATTTTTACGTCTCTGTGTTCCCAACTCCCAAAGAGATGTTTTATTTTTTAAAGATTTTATTTATTTATTTTTAGAGAGAGGGGAAGGGAGGGAGAGAAACATCGATGTGAAAGAGAAACATCAATTGGTTGCCTCTCACATGTGTCTAACTACAGCCCAAGCATGTGCCCTGACCAGGAATCGAACCGGGTGACATTTTGCTTTGTGGGGTGAAACCCAACCAATTGAGCCACATTGGTCAGGGCCCAGAGAGATTTAAATGCTTTTATTCTCCATCTCCACAAATACTAGACTGAGATCCTTCGGTATTTATACTCCCATGTTATTAGGCTTTCCCTCAAGATTTCTTTTTTTTTTCCCTCCCTAGTCTGTAGGTATTACATCATCATTTACCTCTAGTGTTGCAGGTGACGGTTCATCGTTTGCTTCCAGAATTGCAGGCACGTCTTTGTAAGTTATTTTCCCTCTCTGGAAGCTGGAAAGCTTTATGTTTATACCTGGAGTTGCATCCTTTTTCCAGAACGTGCCTAAAGGTGAGTATTACATTTTGCAACTTCTGTTTGGAATTCAGTGAACCCTTCACATCTTCAGATAAAGTCTTTATTGGAAAATTTTCAGGGGAAATTTCCCTCCACTATTTTGTTTATTATTGTTTGTCTTCCATTCCCTCCACTTCATGAATGTCCATCATTCCAATGACGATAATAATTCCAAGACTGAGTAATTCAAATAACAAGTATTTGAACACCTGCATCATTCCCCTGAACCTCTTTTATTTCTCCTCTTCTAATTTCCGTCTCTTTGAATTTCTGATTTGTGTTTTCTTTTATTTCTCCACGTGGTATTCCAAGTCAGGTTTCGGCATGGATTTCTGCTCAGGTTGTCCCCTCTCTCCTCCGGGAGGTTTGTACTCGCTGATCTTTCTCCCCTCACTTCCAGGCCCCGCAGGCAGCTGGCATTTTCCCTTGCTGGCTCCCTGGGGCGCCCGTGCGTGCGTTCGGCTGCTGGGGATCTCCGGCAGAGCCAGCTTCTGAGTAGCCGGCAGCCCAGCCGTCTTTGCGCTTCTGGGTCAGCCGCGCTCCGGCAGGCAGGCAGGTAGGCCGTTGGCCCCGGAAGGGTTCCCTCCGCACTCTTTTCTCCTCGGCTGGCATTCTCTCGTTTTCCCGGGGAAGAGAAGATTTGGCTCACTTGTTTACTCCCCGCCCCCCCCCCCCAGCTTTCTGAGCACCAGAGCCGGGAGCCCAAAGGGCACTCAGGCGGACCTCACCCTTCGGTGGTCCTCTGATGTCCACAAGTCAGGCGTGCCCAGATTTCGCCGCTGTCCTTCCCACCGTCGCTCCTGGGCCTGGATCTCTCCAGGCCTGGAGGCCGGGAGCTGCCCCGCCAACTCCCTGCTTCTGGACCTCGGTGGTGCACTAGATCTAGCTTTTGCCCCAAGCCCCAGAAGCTTGCTGGGCCTCAACAAAGATCCAGTTGCTGGTTTTAAATGGAAGGATAAGGACAGCAAGGATGTACTTAAGCAAGCATCGCCCCAGAATTCTTACAGGAAATTTCGCTGTATTCCAAAAGGTAAAATGCAGCCTAGATCATTTCACAGGCCCCAGTGCAACACAACTAGAAATCGTCAACCAGAAAAGCCAAATAAACAAACAAAAACCTCACCACCCACAGAACTCCGCTAGATACAAACATCTGAGAGTCGCTCCTTTTACTATCTTCTATTGGGTTAAAGAGAAAAATCAAGCTATGAATTATAAATTATTTCTAGTGACCAGCAATGAGAACGCAAAGTATTAAAATGTATCAGATGCTCCCAAAGGAGAATTCAAAGGAAGACTCGCAGATTTAAACAATTATATTAGAAAAATGAACAAAAAGGTTAAAAATAACGAGGTCCCAGGTAAAGAGAGCAGATTGGATATTCAGGTTTAATTTTGCTCACACTGAGATACCTATTAAAATCAGAATACGTGGATTTTATTTTCACTTTTGTATTTTGCAACATTTTAAATCTCCAGAAAAGGCAGAAAAATGCGACGATAACAATTTCTGCATGAACCATCTAGATGCACCAATTGTTACGATTTGGCCACATTTCCTTCATCTCTATGCCTTTTTTATGCACGACACACATCTTTTCTGAACCACTGAAGAATGTTACCAGTACCACGACACTTCACTCTCAAGTACGCGTGTCTTAAGAATAAGAACACTCTCCTATCGTCACAGCTGGCCTCCTCTGAAGAAAGACTCCCACTCGGAGATGTGCCTGGGAAGTGGCCTTGGCCTCGGGGTCAACAGCGATGAAAGGGGAGCGAGGCTTGGGTGCACGCAGCGAGGAAGCGGCTGGGACGCAGAGTCAGAGTCAACGAGCCGTCAGCCAGCTCCCCGAGGGGCTCTGAGGCTATGGCAGCACTTCAGAGCCGTGCCAAGCTGGCGTCAGGGGAGCTGGGCCTTTACAGTCCCCTGTCAGCCAGTAATTGGACATGGGCTGCCCTGGGAAAGGCCTTGACCTTACATGAGACAAGTCTCTTCAGCCCAGACAGATCCTGAAGAGCGCCGACAACTGAGGACTAATTTGCTGGCAGCGCCTCCAGCAGCAGTCATGGGAGTAAGTCCTTCGCTCTTGTTGAAATATGTTTATTAATTTGAGAGAGAGAGAGAGAGACATTGATTGGTTGCCTCCTGTATGTGCCCCAGCTGGGGACTTAACCTGCAACCTAGGCATGTGCCCTGACTGGGGATCAAGCCTGCAACCTTTGGGTGCACAGGATGATGCTCCAACCAGCTGAGCCACCTGGCCAAGGCAAATCTTTCACTCCCGAAGCGGGATCGGGGCAGTACATCCAGGGTCGACTACGTTCCACCCTTTGCCACGTGGTGCCAGTTCCTCAGTTGAAGTTCTAGGAGCTGCTCCTTGGGATTCCAATGAAGGAAACTTGTATGAGCAAAGGTAAAAGAACAAACCACAGCCCCTGCCACCGCAGCTGGTCTCAGGGCCACACTGAGACCCTTGCTCTGTCAGTGTGTCTGGGATTCAAGACTTGGCTTGGACCTGGGAACGAACGCAAAAGCAGGGGTCGCCATATTCACATCAGACAAGTTGGACTTTGAGACCAAAATTCCAAAGTGGACAAAGGAGGACATGATTAATTACTACACAGTTTATGAAGATAATGTAACGAGCATAAATCTTCCTGCCCCAGTCAACATTGCCTGTAAATATAGAAAGTAAAAATTATTAGAAATAAAAGGAGAATCTCATGAAAACACACCTTTAGTAGGAGGCTTCACTGTATCTCAAAATCAGTAGCTCTGATGGGGAAAAACAGGTACATCAAAGAATGAAAAATACAATCCACAAATAAATAAATAAGCATTTCTTCAAATATAGAATGTACATTTTTATAAATACTTGAGCATTTACCAAAATTTATCATGGTCATAAGGAAACACTTGAAAATGCGATAAATTAGATATTTCATACACTATCTTCTGTGCTCATCATTCAATAAAAGGCGTGAATAGTTCTAAAGGTTACCAAAATGTCCCAACTACTTGGATATTCGGTGTGAGAAACACACTGTTTGGTAACTCTTGGATCAAAGGAGAGCAAATGTGAAATTACAAATCATCTAGAAAATGAAGAAAAGGAGACCTCTTCACTGAAATGCTTTTAGGGGGCACAGAAAGCTGTATCGAAAGAAACTTAAAGATTTTATTCATTTACTTTGACAGAGGGCGGGGGAGAAAGAGAGGGAAGAGGAACAGCCCTAGGTTAAGAGCTACAAAGATCAGTTGCCTCCTGCACACCCTCAAACCCCAGCAGGGGACCCAGCCCACAACGCAGGCGTGTGCCCTGATTAGGGAGTGAGCCGGTGACCTTCAGTTCTCAGGCCAGCGCTGAATCCACTGAGCCATCTCAGCTGGGTCTGAAAGAAACTTTTGTAGCCTTAAGTAACTGTGTCAATAACGGCAAAGAACTTAAGTACTTGCACCTGATTTAGTAGCCTTAGCCTTCACCCCACGCTCTTTCCCTACCTCTATCCCCTCCTTGACTCCCTCTGTCTTCAGGTGTTGCCTGGCTTCGGCAAATGTGACTTTTTGGTCTTACCACGTACAGCACTTCTCAAGCTTTGATGTGCACACAGATCGCCTAGGACTCTGGTTAAAATGCAGATTCTGTTTCAGTAGGTCCGGGGTGGGGCCGGAGAGTCTGCATTGCTAACAAGCTCCCAGGAGATGCAGATGCTGCCATTCCCCTCCCCCACACACGTCCTTTTACGTAGCAAGGACGCATTCTACCACCCAAAGCAATCAGCCTGACAGAACGCTGGAATGGGCTGCCCAAGGTCTAGTGAAGGCACCGGCTCGGAGACAGCACCTTTGCGGCTTGGGGTGCTGGCCTCCAGCCTGGGGCATGTGCACTGCACCAATGGCCCATAGATGGTGCAATGTCCCAGGAACAAAGGCGTGGGGGATGTAGGATTGGCCTCTCTCACTACCTCCTGGCCATTCAGGGGTCTTCATGCCCCTGGATTATAGGCAGAGAAAGAAATGACTATGCTGGCTGGGAAAATCTACCCTGGAGCTAAAGCAGTTGCCTACACGATGGGGACCAACAGGTATGTGGCACCCAGGCAATCACTGGGGCCTCTCTGAGGGCTTCTGGGCAAGCGAGTCATTGCAGCAACCACAGAGACAAGAGCGAGGCAAGTCAGGGCGCAGGCCTGTTGAGGAAGAAGCTCTGGGTGACCCCACCAGGCAAGCAGCACATGTCAGCTGAAGTGATGGCCATGCGGGAGGAGAATGTAGAATGGGTGCCCAAAGAGGAAGATGGCAAATGCAAATTACTCTCCCGAAATGAGCTGCAGCTGCAGAAATTGTACGTGGATTGGTTAAGCCTCTGTAAATTTTTTTCAGGAACTGCAACAGGCTACGATCTTGAAGGACCGACTTGCATCTGTCCTTTAGGGGAGGAAATGAGGGCATCCTGTTCTTACCTGTGCTCCAGATATGCCAGAGGGGGAAATCGGATTGCATGGAACAAGAAATGGCATGTGCTTGGGGTGGTTTAGGCACCCCCCAACCCCCTACTCACCAACCTCCCACCTAAATCACTTGCTTTGATTCCCTGATGGGAAGGCTCCAGAAGGGACAACAAGCCATTCCCTGGTCATGAGGCCAGGCCACCGCCTCTGTCACTGACTACCCTGCAGATTGAGGAGCCCCGTGGTAGCCCTGACCCCTGTAGACAAACCACTATATGCACAGGATAGAGTGAGCCAGGAAGCTCTGGCTTCCTCAGCCTCGGTCTGGAGAGGCCAGGTAATACAGCCTGGACGTGCCCAGGTTCAAGCCCTGCAGGGCCAACTTAGGTCACAGGAAGGAGCCAGCGAATTCCGCTCACTTTCTCCTCCGCAGGGATATTCCCAGAGTGCTTCGTCCAACCTCTCTGAAGGTGCCCTGTGAGCCCGAGCAAGCAGCTGCACCACTTACAAACCTGTGGTTTTCTCAGTAATGCACACCCTCACCGCTGCCCCTCCTTCCCTGCCTCACCTCCCCCTCAACCTGCTGTCCCTGAGGCTGCACTTTCTCTGAAGTGTTAGCATGTCAGCCTTTGCCGTGGGCTCTGTTTTCTGGGGAACCCAGGCTGAGACAACATTCTTCTGGAGAAATAGAAAAAGAACAAGAAAATAAGCTGGGGGGAAAAGTAGGAAGCAAGAGATATTGATTAGCTCACGATATTGCTGCGAGGGCTGAAAAGCCAGGCTCAAGGTTAATCAATGCCCCAAGCCACACTCGGGGCTGCCTGATGAAGGAACTGCCACTGCCATCACCATACCCCAATGCCAGGACCTTGACCTTGGAACCACTGCTGGGACTGCCACTGTCAAAGCTCGTTGCCTGTGCCACCTGGGCCTATGGAAATGTACACTCCATGCAGAACCCGATTCCCCATGTAGCTCCCTTCCCATTCATTCCACAAAGGTCAAATACACAATCGCAGTGGTAAGGGAGGCTGGGAATTTGAGTTCTGATTAATTTCTCCAAATATAAAAGAGCTATTCTAAAGATGATGGGAAGTGGAGAATAAGACAGATGTCTACTGTAAGTAATAAAATAGATACACCCCTCGTGAGGCAGATAAAAGATAAGTGAAAGAGAACAGAATGTTTAAGAAATAGTTCTGGCACAGCTGATTATCTGGAATAGTGCCGTTCAATAGAAATACAATGCAAGCTGCATACATAATTGAGGTGTTTCTAGTAGCTTCATTAAAAAGAGTAGAAAAGAAATATGCAAAGTTATTTTTAATGTTTTATTTAATCCAGTATATCCAAAACATTATAATTTCAACATGTAACCAGTATAAAAGTTATTAATGAGACATTTTACCTTTTTTTTGTACTGTCTTGGAAATCTGGAGTATGTTTTAAACTTACAGCCCATTTTGATTCAGATCAATCACATTTCCAGCGCTCGGGAACCACACATGGCTACAGGCTGCCATATTGCCTAGTGTAGAGAGAGAAGAAATAAAATCAGAACCCTATTTCAAGCCATTTAGACAAAAATAAATTCCAGCTGAATCAAAGACTTAACTCTAAAAAATAAAAAAAGAAAACCCTTCAAATCTTAGAAGAAAATATACAACACTGCACCTACCTAGCGCTCAATGAGACCTTGCTGTTCATTTTGCAACGCAGATGGCAGGTAAAGGGGTAATATCTACAGACTCAGAGAACTTTTGCAAATTAGTATCAGGATCAAAATGGTCAGAAGCTATCACTAGACTATGCAAAGAAGAACAAATCGAAGTGCAGAATAAACCTAAAAAGATGATCAGCTCCCCTAAGGGTTAGGGAAATGCAAAGTAAGTAACGATAAAGTACCACTTCGTTCATATCAGAGGAGCAAATCGGGGTCATGGAAGCACCTGCTACAGGCTGGGAAGAGACTGTCTTCGCCGCAACACAGGAGTTACGACCTTGTTGCAGAGCAATCTGGCAACATGTATCAAAATACAGCAGCTCCACGTATCCTTTGACCTGGCAATCCCACGCCTGAGAATCTAGCCCATAGAAAGAAAAGCGCTGGAATAGAAGTGGATGTGGGTGTCCATATCAGCAGCGATCATGGCGGCCATGAGCCCCTAAAAACCAGGTGCTCCGCCCACAGGTAGAAGGGTTGAATAAACTGTGTTACATTTATTCCAGGGCATGTCGTGAAGCCAACAACAAAGAATGTCTTACCGCTCCGTGTACTGACCGGCGGGGCTCCCATCTTCCATCTCAGCAAGATGCAGGAAAGTGTATAAGCTGTGATTTCATTTTTGTACAGGATGGGGAGAGAAACCTGCTTAGGGATGTATAAATTTACACCTTATTTCATTAGCATAAAGGAGCTATGTAGAAGGAGATAGTCACTCTGCAAGAAGGTTACCTGGAAGGAGGAGAAGCAGACAGTTCCGACAGAAAAATGGGAAGGCGGGGAAAGAAAAATATGAGAGAATCAAACTTGGTAGTTCTCAAATTGTTTGGGTGCTTTAAAAAATTGATGCAACGGGCCTCTTTCATTTGTCTAGGATATTCACGATGCCTATTCTGTAGACTGGTTCTACGCGCTCTCTCCTCTCAGGTTCATTACCTGATGAACAGCGATAGTACTACCTACCACTCAGTCATTGTTGATGATTGGAGTTAACGTCACGAGATGCCTGGCGTGTAGTGCACTAAAATACCTATTTGATGAATAGACCAGAGCAAAATCATAAATACAGAATACCTGGCACATACCGTATTTTTTGGACTATAAGATGCACCCCCCGCCCTGCCAAATTTGGGAGGAAAATGCAGCAGCGACCCTGCTTCTGCCTCCTGTGACCCCGCTCCACTGCTGTCCCCCCACAGTGATCCAGGTAAGCTACATTCAGACTATAAGATGCACCCCCTTTCCTCCCAAATTGGGGGGAGTGCGTCTTACAGTCCAAAAAATACGGTACATAGTCAGCACTCAGTAAGTGGAAGCATATTACCATTACAATCATGATTCTCATTACTAGTGTTCGCTGAGACAATGACATTCGAGGACTTTACATTCTTGGTTTCAGGATGAGAACACCACCACCCTCCCACCCCCAGATCCATGACACGGACTGCTTTACGGCTCTGCAGAGGCATGAATTTGAACTACACGTTCCAAAGCTGGTGAGTGGGAGTGGGCACGGTGCCCAGCATCTGTCTCCCAAGATGGCGTTGCGCTGCCGTGTAACATATGAGGCCAGTCCGCCCCCTCCGCCGCCGGGAAAGGAAGCTGTCATTACCCCCGTTTTACAGGGTGATAAACCTGGAGAAATTACAAGCTCTAGTCACAGGCTGTGATTTAAACTCTGAACTAGGCAGTCAGACAGACAGAGTTTTCTGACTGAAGGAATGGATTCTCTGAGCCTCAGTTTCTTCTTCTGTGTAATGGGACCTCCAGTGGCCTGTTTTGTCAGTTCTTCTGAAATGCTGCTTATCACTCTTCCTTCGATGCCGTACAAAGGCCCTGTGGCCACTTCCAAGGGCTGGGAGCATTGCGGGTGCACTCGTACCCCATTTCACTACTCCTCTGTCCCTTCTTTCACCGCAGGCACCAGGCTTTGCTGTGAAATCAGTTCACTGTGTGTGCCTCCGCCCCCACCATTGGACAGGGAGCGACCTGAGAGGAGTACCTGAGGCGACAATGAGACGACTTCCCAAAATTTTAGAAGTAAGGCTGCCTTCTGATAATTAAATGATAGAACAAACCAAAAAAAAAAAATATATATATATATATATATATATATATATATATATATATATATATATATATGGGATGGAAGCAGAGACCCAGCACATCCCCCGTGTGGTTAGTAAGCCATGGTCTCTCAGCTTGAAACCCGCCTTCCCTCTCCCTGCTTTGCCCTGCGGGAGCTGAGGCCCTGAGAGCTGTGCTGTAGCTTTGCCAGCAGCTGCCTCCCGGTCTCTGGGAGTGGGGATGCTCGTGGGAAGCTGCGAGCCTGGAGGAGGAAAAGGACTGGCCCCCTCCTGCTTCCGTGGGCACCCTATGAGCATCACTGCAGCGTCGCTACTTCACCTAGGCAGTGGCAGTTCCTTCCCGGGGTCACCAGGTGAACCGGTGCACAGTTTTTCCCACGGTTGCAGATCGCCTCCCTACATGCCTGCAGACGCCAGCAGGCTGAGTAGCTGCCGCTCCTCAGCTGAGCTCCTCCCAGCTGTGAGCTCCGGCACAGACTGGTGGGGGGTGGGGGGCCTCTCCTCAGAGGGCTGAGTTTCAGGAACCTCAGGAACTGTCTCTAAGTTCTCATCTCTGCATCATCTTCCCTTTGCTCCTTCAGCCTTAGAGATGGAGGGTAGATGCTTCCTGCAGTCACTGACTCTGGGAGACCTTAGAATCCTGATCTTTCCTGAGAGTCCTACTCAACCACTTGGTCCTAGCTGACAATTCTTTACATCGATTTCTCTCTTTCAGAGACCTGGTGTGGTTTCCATCTGCTGACCAGACCCTGTCCAACAAGCCCCGTGAAGGGGTAGACCACCCCCCCAGGATGAGACGAGGCTGCACACCTCAGTACAGGTATGAAAATCTGCAGAGGAGGCGGGGTGTCCTTCAAATGGGGCTGGCCAGCCCCAGAAGGCTGGACCAGCGGCAGCCAGCAGCCCAAACCCCAGCAGGACATCCTCAGCAGTGACAAGAGGACAAACCATCATCATCTCTAGCCTCCAGTCCCAGCAACCAAGAGATCTTTGGGCAAAATTCAACTCAAATTATGCCATTGCTCCGCTTACAGCTCTCTAACGGATCCCCACGGCACGCAGAACAAGACCGAAACTCTTCACAGCAGAGCGGACAAGGCCTGCCTCAGCTGGCTTCTCCCGACCCTTCTCTTCGCTTTGCTTTCATGATCCAACCACCCAGGTCAAGTCAGGACCCCTCCTCCCTCCAGGTCCTCCTGCAGTGCTGTTTCGTCTGCCTGGAACACCCTGCCCTTCACCCTTCACCCAGAAAACTCCTATTCACCTGTCAGGTCTCAACCTAATCATCCCCGCATCGGAGAGGACCCCCGTGATCGTATGATCCTCCTGCATTACTTGCTGGAATGTAGAGAAGTGAACTGAATCATTTTCCCATACCCTTTAGCACAGTTTATAATAACACACTTTCTTTTGGCTTTTGTTTGCTGTCGGTCTCCCCTGTGGGGCTGTGAACGCCCTGAGGACAGGGGCCATGTCTGTTTTGCTCCTTGCTATATAACCGGTGGCCGGCATACACTGAGCACTCAGCATTGTTTGTGCAAAGAACAGATAAACCCCTTGGTGTTTGAGGGGGTCCTTCCTACAAAAAACAGGAGCTTCTCCAGATGGTCTCTGCCCCAGGCCAGGCCTCCAAGGCCTTCATTTCTTCCGTGATGGCTGCCTCAGCTTCTCAATAAAAGGGCAGGTGCTCTGGACAAACCAGGCCAGTTCAATAAAGCTCATGTAGGTGTCTATAGGCGCAAAGGAACCCCCCGCTCCCACCTGGCTCTGATCTCTTGGGCTGGGCTTACAATTAGAGGGATGAAGGCAAGGGATGGTGAGACAGAGGGGCCCTGAGTCGACAAGGCTACCTCTCTCCTGCCCCCAACCCCCACCCCGGAAAAGTGTACACAGAGCTTTAGATGTTAGAAGACATCGCCCACACCAGCAGGCAGCGCTGGGCTCGCACTGCAGGCCTGAGCTAACCCCCACTGGGGCTGACAGCTGACTGCTCACCACGGGCCCCCGGTCCCCCAGCTCTCTCCGCGCCTCTACTCAAGCAAATACACAATAAGCGCCAGTTCCTGGAAGAACGATCTTCGCAAATTGTTATCGTGAGTTATGTGAACCCCCAACCTGCAAGCGCCCAAGCTAGACTGGCTGTCTGCCTCCTGCCCTTTGCTTCCCGCTTAAAGAACCAAGTCACCATGAATTTTCTTAATGAGACTTTATGTGCCTACATTAGTCATTTTTCTTCTCTTTCTACCAGAGGCAGGGAGTTGTCTTAAGGAGACAGCACAGTGTTGCAGAAAAGCCCCAAGCCTTGAAATTAGACAGAACTGGATTTGAATATTGGCTTTGCCACTCCACAAACAGGCCTGGGAAAATGTCTCAACCTCTCTGTGGTAATAAGAGTGTGTATGTACTCTATGGGAACGTGAGGATAACATGAGATAAATAAGGGGCTTTTTAAAAGATTTTCTTTATTTTAGAGAGGGGGAAGGGAAGGAGAAAGAGAGGGGGAGCAATATTAATGTGTGAGAGAAACATCCATCGGTTGCCTCTCCCACATGCCCCAACACGGGACTGGGCCTTGCAACCCAGGCATGTGCCCTGACCGGTAACCGAACCAGTGATGTTTTGCTTCGTGGGATGAAGTTCAACCAACTGAGCAACTCCGATCAGAGCCGTCCTAAGGGTTTTAAAACGAGAACAACTGGAAGAATGAAATGCCCAGGTATATGGTTTTCAGTTAGCAGCATAAAGAGAAGGACACACACTTTGAAGTCAGACTAAGGGGTACCAGCCGGGCCCCGTAGCCTTAGCTCATGTTTCTGCATCTCTAAACCTCAGTCTACCTCATCTGTAACACAGGCACTCTGATGCTCTGTAGGAAGCTGTCAGTTTCAAATGAGGCCATGTATGTAACAGCTGCCGAGACAACTCAATAGCTCCCGGTTCTTTATCTTCAGTACATAAACAAAGGTTTTGACATTTACGTGCCACCATGTCAAAAATCCTTCTGGTATGGTGGCAGCAATGCTACTTCAACCATAACTGTGTGTGAGAAGGGCCATGCTTAACTTATGAGTGTTTAGGGAGATTCAAACATAACATGGATCAAGTTCATACAGACCCTCTGTTTAGCCACATTCTTTCTATTTGTTTATTCAGTGATGCAATAAATAAGATACTGATCACATATTATGTGCTGGATATGCTCCAGGGGCTGGTATATAGCTAGGAACAAGACAATCAACATCCCTGCTACCATGGAGTTTACAGCACAGGTTGAAGTCAGAAAACAAAACATTAGTGTGACATCATCCTGGCTGGTGTGGCTCAGTGGATTGAGCACTAGACTGAGAAGCCAAAGGTCAACAGTTCGATTCCCAGTCAGGGCACATGCCTGGGTTTCGGGCCAGGTCCCCAGCAAGGGGCGCTTGAGGGGCATCCACACATTGATGTTTCCCTCCCTCTCTTTCTCTCTGCCTTCCCCTCCCTCTAAAAATAAATAAAAACAAAGAAACAAAAACCATTAATAAGATGTCCAGTACTACGAAGAAGATTAGAGCTCTTTCAGCGAACAGAGTGAGGGTGGGAGGGCTGGCTTAGAGAAAATAAGGTGGTCAGGAAAGACTTCTCCAAGGAGGTGTTAGAGCATGAACTGACTAGAGTGACGAAGGAAGTCTTGTGATGATCAAGGGGAAAAGCATTCCAGGAGAGGGAACAGCACATGCAAAGACACAGAGGTAGGAAGAAACTGCGTTTGAAATGGGATTAGAAATTAAACCTGTAAAGGGCTGGGGGCGAGTAGAAATAGGTTAAGTCAAGTAGTCAAGTGCCAAGCGATCTAAGGCCTTGACCACGGTGAAGCTTTCGTCTGTCTAAGCCGCCAGCATTCTACAGATGGGCCACACCAGTGCACAGGCGGATGCTGCTGGGAGTGGCAGAAGCCATGATGTTCTAGGGGGGCAGGGATCACTGCGGAAGCAAAATGTCTGAGTAGGCAAGAGGAGATGCAGTCTAGGGTACACCCTCACAGAGGATCAGAGAAGGTGCATTACGGAAATGGGGGAGAAGGCCACACACTCAGGTATGATGCAGGTATATCTGTGGATTTGGCAATGAGAAGAGGAGCTGATTTTCTGCTTGTTTTGTTGCTGCTGTTGTTTGGTTTTGTTTTTGTCAGAGAGATAAGAAGGTCATCAACTAAGAGTGAGGAGCTGAAGGCAGAAGGGAGGAGAAGCTATGAGTGGGTGAGGGAGAATAAATAGGGAAATAGGTGCTCTAGGACCGTCTTAGAGTGGGAAGGACCCACTTTAGCCAGAAAGGCTCTGTACTTCTCTCTGGGTCAAGTCCATTGCTGGGCACATGCGTGGAATAGGCAATGAGTTGGGGTTAAGCGCAGTTGAGATTTTTCAGGGGAGTGATGGAGAGAGAAGGAAGTTGGTGGGGGGCGGGGGGAGCAGGCAAACCCAGGGAATGAGTATAGTGAAGACCAGGGTTCTAGGCCGGGGAGTGGGGAGGGAAGTGAGGCCACAAAGGGGGTGACAAACTGTACAAATGTGGAAGGTCAGCGGATTAGGGAACTGGGAGGGCTATTTCAATACACTCCAGTTTCGGATGTGATTTCAGAGGAACTCAAAATATCATAGACAATTCATTCACACAGTGAGTGCTTATTGAAGGCCTACTGTAATTTTTAAGACTACCTACAATTTATTGAGCACTTTATTATGTGCCAGGCATTGTGCTAAGTGTGCATTTACTGTATCTCTTTTAATTCTTACAACAACACGGTAAGGCTGGCACTGTTAATATTATCCCCATTGCACAGATGAGGAGACTGAGGTTCAGAGAGACCCAGTAGCTTCCACAAGAACGCACACACAGCTGGTAAGTGACAGAGCTCTGTACGACTGTAAGGCCCAGGGATCTTAGCTGTTATGCTCTATTATGTGCTGGGTTTCTGTAATCATGACATTCAGATTCCGGTAATTCTCTACTCGATCTCAGCCTGAAAACAGGGCACCCAGCCTCAGGTGTCCAGGGGTAGAAGCTGGGAGTGGAGGTGGAAGAATCTGGAATTTTTCCCTTGTGTGCAGTCTTGATGAAGCTGTCAATCAAGCTGCCCACCCTCCTTAGCTAAGGGGAGGACATGTTACCTGAGCTCGGCCAACTGGACTCTTGCTCCAGGGACTTCGACATTGATTAAAAAAAGGTCAATAAAGGGGAGAAAAAGAAGGAACTGATCCATTTTGGCCATCTAAACACCCAAAGCATCTCTAGTCTCTGTTTTCGAAGCCTAGTTCTCCAACTTCCTGCTACCTCTGTGAATTCACCACTAGCCTGCCAATAAACTCCTCTCCTGCTAAAGTTAGCCAGAATCGGTTCCTGACTTGCAATGAAAGAATCTGCACTGGCACATCAGAAACAAACAATCAAAAAGGCAAAGTATTGTAAAGCTAAAGCAAATGATTCATTCATTGGATAAGTATGCTCTGGGCAGGGCCAGGACTAGGAGAGGCAACTGAGGCCCCACGGCACAAAATTTAGGGAAGCTTTCACTCTCGGGGTTGCGGAAGGGCAGGGCTTGTCCCGCCCCTCCACCCCGCCCTGAAAAGTTAGCGGCTTAGAGAACAAAGATTACCTCTCTTTCGCAGAAGAGAGTGAAGTGTTCCACGCCTCATTGTGGGACGCTGGCACCTTGTGTGTTGTGGCGCTGCCATCCCCCAGCGCATCCTTGTCATGGTAAGGTCCAAGCCGGCCCAGTCAGTGAGTAGGTGAAAGAGCAGGGAGGAGGCAGCCCGCTGACGGGAGGCCTTGTCTGGACGTTCACACACATGCCCACGGGCAAGGACTTAGTGACCCGCCAGACTAGCTGGGCAGCCGTGTGACTGTGGAAGGCAGGGAGAAGGAGTTTTGGTGGACAGCTAGCAGTTTCCACTGCAGTCGCTGCCCACAGGGAACCTATTTTCAGGCAGATTCTATTCTCAGTAATATTAAAGGCTGCTGCGTATAAGCCCCACGGTGGCTCGGGGAGGGAGGGGGGTTCATGTGTTAGCATAATGTGAGAGAATGTGGCTGAGGTGGAGTGATGCCAGGGGCTGGGAAAAGATACAGCAAACACGGCCTGTCCTGCCAGGGGACAGCAGGGAGGAGATCTGCTAGCCAGCGGTGTCCAACCTCTTGGCACCTCTGGGCCACGTTGGAAGAAGAAGAGTTGTCTTGGGTCACACATTAAATACACAAACACTCACAACAACTGATGAGCAAAAAAAAAAAAAAGGGGGGGGGGTTTAAGCAAATTCACGATTTTGTATTGGGCCGCATTCACAGCCACCCTGGGCCGCCGGTTGGACACTAGACCGAGGTGGAGATCTCGTGTAACCTCGCGACACAGTGTGGGAGACAGAGGAGGGAATCTGGGGTGAGGATAGCTGAACTAGCTGAACGTGACTTCTGGTTCCTGCATTAACCTCAGGTCAATCCTCAACCTTGACATGCGTTAGATTGCTCCTTCATAAAATGATAAGGACAATAACAGCATCATCAACAATGATAATACATTAATAGATGATAGTATGAATGATAACGGTGGGGATGTGAGGATCCCACAAAGCAATGGTCTATAAAAGGCTTCGACATCCAGCAACGTGTAGACCAGGGTCAGGCAATCTACTGCCACAGGCCACCTATTTGGTAAATAAACTTGCAGTAGGGCGCAGGCACAGGCATGGTCACGTGTTGTCTGTGGCTGCTCTCCCACTACAACAGCCAAGTTGAGTGGTTGTGACAGAGACTGACCATAAGGCCAAAAGTATTTCCTCTCTGGACCTTTCTGGAAACTTTGCTGATGACTTCTGCAAAGACTGCAGTGATGTCAGCTATTACTAAGCCTTCCCTGAGCATCATTTTATTCATCATCATCATCATCTTCAATTCCGAGGTGTTTTGAGGACTGAAGGAGACAACCTATGTAAAACCGCTTTGCATACAAACGGCAGGGGTTATTTAGTCTTTTTGCTGAGTATCAGTTTCGTTACTTAGTCTCCGCTGAGCATCTGTAAAACGGACAACGAAATGCCTGCCTCCAGGAGTTGTTGCAGGGATCTGCGAGACGGAATGGTTAAAGATAAACTTTGGCACAAGCTGCTGCCTTGCTCTGCCCATTACTAGCTGTATGATCTTTGGTCCGCTTGGAGCGCCAGTTTCCTTATCGGAAACAGGGGGGATCCGTATTTTACCTACCTCAGAGTATAAAGGGAGATGATAGCACAAGTGAGGCCTTGGCGCCCTGCCGGCCTTGCTCCCATGGCAGTTGCAGTGACGAATGCCACCGCCCACGGGTCTCTATCAACAGTACAGCTGAGCTGTACCCCTCTGCCTCTGCTCAGCGCCCACGGTCAGCCCTGGGTGCCGGTATAATTAGCTCCATCTCGGTGGTGAGCATGCTCACAGCCTCTGACACGACTGTCACCTCCCACTCAGTTGTCCCCCACTGCTGGGCACAGGTCGGAGTGCCGCCAGAGGACAAGCTTAGCCCTCAAAACCTCTGACTTGTCACAAGGAATCAAAGCCCTTTCTTTCGCTTCCGGGATGTGCCAAATGAAAAGTTTGAATTTTAAAAAATGCCGTCTCGCATTTGCTGAGAAATCTGTTCCTCCTGATCCCATAACCCGCGGGGGAGAAGGCAGGCTGTTTCTTTAAGAGGCCTCCGCGAGCGGGGCGGGGACCGCCGGCGTTTCCCGCGACGGCTGGGCCCGCCCTCTCTTGAGTGACAGGCAAATAACCTAATTGAAGAAGGAGAGTTCAGCGTGACGGCGAAACGGAGCAATAGAAACCCGTGTTGGCGTGCGCGGGGCGGGGTCCCTGGAAGGCCGGGCGGGCGGAGGCTGGGGAAGCAGCCGCTGCAAGACCCCGGCGCGGGAGCTGGGCCTTGGTCCGCGCCCTGGTGAGTGAGGGGCGCGCTGGGGGCCGGGTAGAGGTGGGCCTCGGAGAAAGGCCTGGCGCTTGGGACGCAGCGAGGACAGGCGAAGCCGGGTTGGGAAGGGGGCCGGAGTCTGCTGAGTGCTTCTGCTTTGGGGGCTGAGGGGCTGGAGAGGGCGGGCCCGGGCTGCACCCCACGGGCTCGGCAGGCCCCCGAGGGGTCGCGGTCCAACTGGGTTCGCCCTACCCGACGGGTGTCGGGATGGGGTGTCGTGTGGGAAAGAGGGCGGGCCTGGCCTCCTGGATCAGGGGCTGGGCCGGAGGGAGGAGGATCGGGGGATGGAGTCCGGGGACGCGACGAGAAGATGCGGAGCGTGGAGACGGGAGGACAAGATGGGAGAGGGCTCAGAAGGAGCCGGGAGAGTGTTTGGGTCTGGGTGGCACATCCTCGAAGCCCTGGAGTCTTTCTTGACATCGCCACTCCGCCCCACACACGCACACACAGACACTGCTCCTCACTCTGCCCGGTCGATCCGGCCGGCTCTGTAGCCCGCAGTCCATGCACTTTCCATCTCCGTCGCTTCCCTCTCGTGTCTGGCCTCTTTCGCCTCTTGTCTGGACTGTGCCACTGCCCTAACTGATCCACCCACATGCACTCGGCCTCTCTCCTGTGGGCCTCGCACCGTGGCCAGAGGAATCTTTTCCAAATGCAGATCAGATCCGGACACTCTGCTACTTAAAACTGGCGGACTTCCCACGTCTTGGAGGGCCAGCCCCAGATCCTCACCCAAGCCCTGGAGATCTGGCCCCTCTGACCTCCCTGCCTCCTCTCAGTCTGCGAATCCCTCTTACTCAGTACTCTCCTCACACCACAAGCACGCTCTGGCCTCCTCAGGGCCTTTACCCCTAGAATTCCTTCTCCCTGGGCTTCTCTTGCCATCTGACTTGGTCCAGTAAACTCTTCATCCTTCAAATCTCCACTCAAGTATCACTTCCTCCAGAGGCGTCCATGGTCTCTGACACCCCCACCAAGTGAATTCCCCACTTTCGTCACTCTGGGTACTTCTCCTTCTCTAACCCTTGCACAGCTGCCGTTTTACACCAACGTAGTGCGGTGTTAATGCCTGCCTGTCCTACAGGCAGCGAGGCCACCAGGAAGAAGAGAGTGTCTGCTCTGGCTCTTTGCATCTCCACCGTGTCGCACAGGGCCAGGCACTGTAAACATTTAAAAAATGAATGAAGGGCTTGGCTTTGGGCAGGAGGAAGGGTGTGGTCCTTGAGGTGCTACCAGTGGGGGAAGGAAACCAGCAAGAGGATACTTTCCACATGCCAGGCCCTGTGTCACAGCAATGCTGTCCAGTAGGAATATAGTGCATTATATGTAACTATAAAACTTCTAGCCCTGGCTGGTGTGGCTCAGTGGATTGAGTGCAGGCCTGTGAAACAAAGGGTGGCCAGTTCGATTCCCAGTCAGGGCATATGCCTGGATTGCCGGCCAGGTCCCCAGTAGGGGGCGCACAAGAGGCAACTACACATTTTTGTTTCTCTTCCTCTCCCCTTCCTATCTCTAAAAGTAAATAAAATCTTAAAAAGAAAAACAACTTTTAGTAGCCACATTAAAAAGAAACAGGCGAAATTAATCTTTGTAATATGTATTTACTTAATATATTCCAAAATGTTATTTTGACATGTAGTCAGTATAAAAACGTTATTAATGAGATATTTTTGTGTGTGTGCTCAGTCTTTGAAATCTGGTGTGTGTATTACACTTACAGCCCATCTCAATCCATGGTAACTGTACTTCAAATGCTCGGGAGCCACGCGTGCTTGGGGCTGCAGTGCTAGGCTACGCAGTGCCAGGATCTTTATGTGCCTGTGGCATTTAATCCCCTTTAGAGACTTTTGAGGTCATTATTGTTATTACCTGCACTTTATTAATAAAAATAATGAAGCTCCTGAAAGTTCCATTGCTGGCCAGCAATCATCCTAGAGTTTGTGAGTGGAGGAGGCAAGATTAGGACCAGGACCCCCATCTGCTAATGTGGAGTCTTTCTATACCATATCCTGCCTCTAGGAGGCACCAAGGAAGTGGGTGCAGGAAGTGGGGACTATGCCTGTTGAAAACAGTGGTTCCTGTGGGGACACTGCATATTCTGTCTTGTTCCATGCAGAGGTAATTTGTCTGGATACTTCAGTACTACCTGCCTAGGTGGCTCAGGAACAAGTCCTTCTTCTACCCCGTCAACATGCCTCAGTGCAGCCTGCACCAGGGCAGCCTGGTCTGAGGATCTGGGTAGAAAAATGCACACACCTTGCAGCACCTCAAAGGTGCAAGGAGTGCTAGGCCGGTGTTAACAGGCTGGCTTGTCAGTTCAGTAACTTCCCACTGAGCGTGGCCCTCACTGCGGGGAGGCCAGCGCTGTTCTTGGCCACTTAGGATGACTGGGGCATATAAGTCACAGCCTTCGTCTTCAGGGTGCTTGTTGTTGTGTACTTGGAAAGACAAGACCAGAACACGGAATGCTTAGGTGATGTGCGAGACGCCATGTGGCGTGATGAAGAACCGGAATCAGTGGTGTGTGGAGACACAGCAAAGCGGCTGTCTCAGCTGTGGAATGTGCATGAAAGTGTTTGACCGTAATTCCGTCAGGCAGAGTGGCTGCTTCGCAGTTTGCCACAGTCCCCGCACAGATGCTGCTTGACTTACTTGCTTCCCTACCTGGCTGGTTAAGGCTTTTGAATTTGTATCCCCATTAGACCCGCTGGTTTTGAGTTACTAGAAGAGGTTTGTTGAGCACCTATTATGTGCCATTGTATTGACCGCAGCTCTGGAACTGACTATTACAAAACTCTCCAAGGTTATTCTGCTAGAAGAAAACAGTAATAATAGTAATGATAATAATAGAACAGTACCACCAGCAGTGCCTTGCCTTTTCTATTGATTTACCTCCCCGTCACATACGTCCTTTCATTTTGTCATCATTATGCTTCAGCCTGGAGAGTAGGGCTCTTTCACGCTGGGAAAACATGGTTACGGTGTTTTTGCAACTTCTTTAAGTTCACACAGTTGGAATTCTGCTCACTCCGTGTCAGGTATTTTGCTTAAATGGTTTACAGGTATTATCCCATTAATGGTTACAACAGCTTTATAGACTAGGGTTGATTCTAATTCCCACTTTATAGACAAGGAAATTGTGAGAGCTGGGACCGAATCCAGATTTGTCCCTCTCCCCAGAACACATACTCCTCATTGTTAAGCTGCGCTGTCTCACTAGAAGGTCAAGGTTGGAAAAGACCTCAGAAACATCTAGTCTGACCCCGCCATGCAGACTGGGGTCTAAGGTGCAGAGGGCCTTGTGCTTGTAGGCAGTCGGGCCTCCTGTGCTGCAGGCCAAAGGACGAACCCAGAAGTGGGGGCCTGCGCCGTCTTTTATCCCTAACTGGTGGTGTGGCTTCGCCAGCTTCTCTGGACCTCGGCTCTCCTATTCATAAAGTGACAGGGCTTGGCCTGATTTTACAAAACACAATGCCGTGTTGTTATGGGCAGCACTGAAGGAGTCAGGCCCACAGCCCAGGATTTCCGTCATAAACCAGGACGCTTAGCTCACCACGCTCCCTCCCTACACAGCTCTGCCTCCCTGTTGCGAGCATGGGAGTCTCTTGCAGGGCAACATTCTCTTGAAGTTCATCTATATTTTCCATCTCAGTTTCTGTTTCCTTTGATTTCCAAAAACTAAAGCAAGTGATCCATAAACACTGCCCCTTCTAAATCCATTTCCTCTATTATAGTCAGGAATTTGCAAAGTTCTAGGCAATGGATGGTCCTCTGTCATTAGTGTTTTTTCTTCTACTCGAAAGGCAGATCTGATAATACACAGAGACTGAAATATCTTCTTTAACTAGGGCCTCCATGAGCAACACAAGTTGGTATCAAATAAATCAAAAATGTACCTGAAGCCCTAGTGGTGTGGCTTAGTGAATTGAGTGCCTGCCTGCTAATCAAGGTGTCACCGGTTCGATTCCCAGTCTGAGCGCATGCCTGGGTTGTGGGCCAGGTCCCCAGTAGGGGGCACTAGAGAAGCAACCACACATTGATGTTTCTCTCCCTCTCTTTCTCCCTCCCCTCCCCTCTCTATAATAAAATAATAAAAAAAATTTAAAAATGTAAAAAAAAAAAAAAGAAAAAAGAAAGGCAGATCTGGGGGCATCCTAGAGGGTATTTTTGGTATGGAATTCTGTGGGCACAGCTGTGTACCGGGCACTGTGTTACGGATTTCAGGGGAGGGTAGGCTGGAGAGTACACGGGCTTGATGAGTCCCTGTCATCAGACTGTTGACCGCTCTGGAGCTGTGGCCATCGGCCCCGGCCGCCCCCGAGAATCCTGGGAGGGCTTTTCAGCGACCGTGGGGTGCGTGTTGGTGATGCACAGCTGGAGTTGAGAACCACTGGTCTGGAGCTGCTTCGCAGACTTTGAGGTGCACGTGAGCCACCCCAGGGGACCTTGTGTGAAGGCAGATTCTGATTCAGTGGGAGGTTCTGCCCTCCTGTAGGCCCCCGGCAATGGCAGTGCTGCCGGGTGCAGGTCACGCTGAGCAGCAGAAGACACTGCCCTAGAGAATTTCCAATCAGTGGGACCATGAAGGTGTGTGTAAATGACTGGGTGTGCAGACGAGGGCATGTTCACTTTGCCTGAGGTGGCGGGACTAGGAAGTCCACTTAAAAGGGTGATTATCCGAGCTGGACCCAGAAGGATGAGGGGGAGAGTGTCTGCTGAGCATGGGGAAAGGAATAAGGCACAAGCCAAAGTACAGACTGAGAGGAGCATGACGTCTGAGGGAGCAAGGTGGCCTGCTGTGAGGGACGCAGCATCTACCAGGGAGAGTCCGAGAGCCGCGTGGACCTGGGGTAAGCCGAATGCTCCGCCGAGGAGAGTAAGCGCTGTTCTGCAGGCTCAGGCGCGCTGCGGCAGGTTCTACACGGGAGGAGAGGAGACCTAGGCCATTCTCAGAGTAGCTGTTAAGCGGAAGAAGCCACACTGTCACCCTCTTCCTACCCCCTCCCTCACCACACTTTGGCTCTATCTGATTTGGTGGCTTTTAACCACATGTTTGAGTGAGTCCTGTGTCCAGGAAATTTAAACAAAAAGGAGAAACCTCAGCTGCCTTTGGTGTGATGGGGTCCTCAGCCTTTGTAGCAGGGAATGTCAGAACATGAATCTATGCCAACTGAATTCCCCTCTTGTCCTCAGAGCCTCGGCGGTGTTCAGTGGTTGGAACTAAGGGAAGTTCAGTCACTTCTCAGATGAGAAGTTTCAGGGGGAAGCCTCTGTTTAGATTGTGTTCTTGATGAGCGTGATGGTGTGACCTCCGGTTGCCTTCCTGGGGTGGCAGGTTCTGCTGCAGGAAACATAAACCAAACTTACCCCTGCCTCCCCCACTGACTCAAAAGCAAAAGAAAGAATGAAAAGTCAGCAATCCTATCCTAAAAGGGAAGGGGGGAGGGGAGAGCTGGGAACCTCGGCATTCTTCATTCTGAATTCCTCACTAATGGGAAGGGATCGACTTTCACTTCCTTTCTTTGAGATGGGCTTCCCCGGCTGCTGTCAGACCCAGCCCCACTGCCTGGGCGATTGATTGAGGAAGCTCCGCGGCACAGATTGGATGAGTACGTCTTCCAGAAGCCACTTCGAAAATGCTTTATTGGAGACATTGACTTTGTCATTTTTCTCTCGTGGCCCCAGCTCTGCCTTTGAAAACCGGGGCTTTCAATTCCCATCTTACAGGATTATCTCCTTCAGATCAATGTCCACCTCTCTCCTGTTTTGTGTCATTTTGAGTTTTCCAAGGCAGCTATATATCCGTAACAGTTTCAAGGGGGTGGGCAGGCGAGGGATGTCATCTGGAAGGGGCCGTTTACTTCCTTGCCTCCTGGGCCGGGATGCGGGAGCTGCGGCCCCCTTGCCCTGTTGCTGCCGAACTCTATAGGATTGCTCAGTGGTGGAGCAAGAGGCCATTTATAACCCCAAGAAGTTTGCAATGTTACCAAATTGCTTCCACCTGATTTCCACTTCCTTTCCAAAATGAAAATGAAAAGAATAAGCAAATAAGTGCTGGACGAGTTGCCCACAGGGAGATCCTTTATCCCAGGAAGGTCGTCTGTAGAATGTCACTTCTAGCCTTCCTCCCCCTGCCCTGAGGTCTCCACGGGGAGAAAAGCAGAAGCATGTTTCCCCTTTTCCTGTAACTAGAGTCGGGGGTCCCAAATCGGATTTTCCAGTGAAACACATTCTCACGTTAGATATGAAAACAAAGCTTTCCACAGTGTGAATACTGTGTGGTTGGGAGATGGTGGTGGGACATGGAGGGAACACCAGGCGATTCATACCGGTCCCTCTGCGTGTAGAGCCAGCCTGGCGCATGGGTGTGGAGGAAGTCAGAGCCGGTGGATTTGAGCGGACACCGCGCGCTCTGAGCCGTAGCTGTGTGCCTGGTGCTCTGCTAGGTCGGGAGACTATAGGGCTGTACCTGCCCTGGAGGAAGGGCTAGTGAGAAGAGAGATGTGTAAATCCTGTTCTGTTTTGCTAAGGAAAGGTAGGGAAAGCCAAGAATGGTACAGACAGGAAGTGACATGTGAGCTGGGCTTTGAAGCTTGAGTAGGAGCTCTTGATGGTCACGGGAAAGAAGAGAACTCACAAAAGTACAGAAGAAATGAAGGAACAGCGCTTGCCTTGTAGAAACAGCGAGCCATCCAGGGGGAACTGAGTAGATGGTGAAGGACTGAACACTTTGGACGGTGGAGTATCATCATCTGTTCAAAGAGCGAGCTGTTGCTTGTGGGTCTCTTAGCTTCCGTGTGCTCTAGCTTCACAGACAGCAAGCCAGAATTCTCCCTGAGCACCTGCTGTGGGCCAGGTGCAGAGTCACCTGCGTTCACGTGGCTTTCAAACAACACCAGGCTGCCTGGGATTGAGTTCTGGCTGTGCCACTTCCCAGCTGCGGGATACTGAGCGTGGAACTTAATTTTTGTGTGCCTCCGTGTTCTTATCTGTAAATGAGGAAAATGACATACCACACAGGGTTGCTGTGTGGATTAAATGAATGAATGCACGCAGAGCCCTTAGAACAGTTCCACAGCACTATGTAATTGCTAGCCAGTGCCGTCAAAGGAATTCTTACAGGGAGGGAAGAGACCTAGCGTTGAGGTCCTGAGACCTAGCCTTGTGATCCAGTCCTGAGTGGAGGCATACGGAAGATAAGTTTCTCAACCCGCCTGAACTTCAGTTGCCTCACCTGTAAAATGGGGGTGATTTTCAGGGTTCCTGTGAGCACCCGCTATAATGATGCTGTAGAAGTGAGCGGTCAACTACAAAGAGGCACCTGCGCATACCTGGCACATACAAGATGATTGCTGTAAAGCCTCCCCACAATGGTGGTGTTTTAAACGAGCCAGGCTTACCTGAGTGGGCTCTGCTCTTCGTCAATTCAGACGGCGTTAATTGAGGACCCGCTCGATGCATCATCTTATGCCTGTGATGCTGCTGTCTGTCCAGACCTCCATTTAAGAGTTCCTTCAGAGCTCGGGGTCAGTCTTAGTCTCAGGCGTTTTAGTTGCAACAAACACAAATGCAGGCTAGTTTAACTGCAAGGAGTTTTGTTGGCATGGCACCGGGGAATTTCAGGTACCGCAGGTGTAGGAGGTGTAGCCGTGGAATCTGGAAGGTCGTCCCGCAGTGGCTTCATCCATCTCTTTCCGGGACTTTGTGGTTTCTGGTTTCTAGCCTCCGCTCACCTACATGTTTCTGGATTCTTTCTGCAGAGCAGCTTCCTCAGCAAGGCTCTTGCTTTTTGCTTCTCAATGTCTTTGGCTTACGAATGACCTTGGCTTGCCCTGGTACCTGCTCTGAAGCTGACCAGCACTTTTCTGTGCTGGGGCCCATTGTCACCCAACTTTCAGCCTGTGTCTTTACTTTCAAGAGCCTAGTCCAGCTAAGGCTGAGTGCGTGCCTCGGTCCGTCAGCTGTGGTGTGGTCGGGAAGAGGTCCCTCAACACCCACGGGCTGCCTGGGCTTTGTGGGAAAGGGCTGAGTTGCTGACAATGTGGTTTATGGTATCTCCGGAATAGTCTTGGTGGCTGCAAATTGCCAAGCTTTAAAATGGATGTAACAGCCAGGAATCACTCAGGGCTAACTTATTTAATAAAGAAAGAAACAGTCAGCCTAGGAAATGCCATATGGGGTCAAAGTGAAGTGGAACTGTGAATTAATGAGCTTGAGCTTGTTCCTCTCCAAAGACAGTATCCAGAAAGGAGTCCCAGAAAATAAGATTTGTTTCTTAGCAGCACCATTGAAATAAGGGTGTAGTTTCTTTGGGCGAGGACTTTGAAATTGGCATTCTGCATTTGCATTTTAAGTTCTACTTTAGGATCATGGACGTTTAGACTTAGAAAGCATCTGAGATGCCACAGTTTAACACTCACATGTCACCGGAGAAGGAAACTGAGACTTGGGTGACGTGTACGCATCAGTCATCCAGACACTTAGTGAAGGGACTGTGACAGGGTCCTGAGTCCCTCAGCTGTAAACCCAGTTGCTGCTTCAGCGGGTAAAATCATCCCAGCCGCTGTTCCTGTACCTGTTCTGTCTGCTCTTTTTAAAAGCAAGGAGAACTGAACTAAGTATCAAATGGTCCAAGGGGCCGTAATGTTCAGTTCCCTGTATATCAAGTACGGAAACAGGCGAGTGAGTGATAGGCAGAGAGAAGTCACCCCTTGGAGGGCTGGAAGGTAGGGGATTGGCTAGAGTGACGTAGGAGGGAGTTTTCTGGGGTAATGAAAATGTTCGCAGTCTAGTTTTGGGTGGCGGGTGCAGGGAGATGTGTGTATTTCCGTTACGTATCTCATAGAAATATATGTGTAAAAGCTCTGTGCATCTTACCGTGTGTAAATGACACCTCAGAACTGACATGCCCCTAGTTGCAGCGAGTTTACCGAGACGGGTGAGGACGCCGGCCCTGGCGCCCGCAGGTTCCTGCTTCCACCCGGCTTTGCTGTGTCACCGGGGCAGAGCACTCCAGCCCGCAGTTTTTCTTACGGGTCCACTTTCTGCACCGAGGTCTGTGGTGTGTCTAGGCACATAAGAGTTACACGCGAAAAATTTGGCGTGGAGCTGCCGATGTGGAAACTTCAGGGGTCATCAGGCCAGCCCACCTCCATCCGTTTAGGGTTGATTTAGTTGCAGTAAACAGAGATTCAGGGCCCCCCCAGGGGGAGGGGAAGAGCGTTGGCCAAAGTCAGCTCCCAGTTCTGTCCCCTTTGCTGCTTATTAACTGGGTGGACTCGGGCAACTTCACCAAAGTCTGAGCTTCATTTTATCATCTTCACGTGGAGGTAATAATCCTATTCTGTCTACTTCATAAGGCTGCTTGGAGGATTCAGCAAACTCACTGGAAGCACTTTGAAAGCCATCTCTCTTACATGGTTATGCTCCTGAAATGCTTGTGTTTTTGACTGCTGACTTCTGAAGCAGCCCACCCTGATCGGGAGGTGGGCGTGAAAGCTTCCCTCTTCCTGGTTGGTAGGGGACGGCACTTGTACCCCCTTCTCCCGTGCTGACAAGGCTGGGAGAAGTGGCCTTTGTGTTTGGGCTGGAGAATGGATAGCATGCGGGAGCTACAGCTCAGCAGCAGCTCTGCCGCACGTTTCGGGGGAGGCAGGCCTTCTCCATCGGTGGAGCGTGAATTGCGGGCAAAAGGCTGAACCTGGAGGGGGCAGGAGAAAAAGACCCTTTTCGTTAAGAGAGAGGCCTCTCCCGAACCTGCAGGCAAGGAGTGGAAGTGCACAGGAAACAATCCATCCATTGAGTGACTTCCCTTCATCGGACTTGGAGAGAGGATGCTTCAGCTACTGCTTGGCATACCGCTAAGCTAGCAGAGTTGCCTAGGATATCGGTCACATGGGCCCACCTTCCAGACTTGCTCAAAATGATTTAGTTTCCTTTATCTTGGAGAGAAGTGGGGGAAGGGGGTCAGAGGTGTACTTCCAAAGCCTTGCGCTTCTCCAGAGGGGCCTTGGTCCTCACCTCCCTACCTTGAGCTCTCAGCAGCTCTCACCCTTGGCAGTAGCGACTGAAACAGCATTTCCTGTTCCCGTTCTCTTCCCCGTCTTCTGAACTCCGCATCATCCCACACAGAGGAGGCTCCACATTGTGTCCTTCGAGGGGGAAGGGGCGGCAGCAAGGACTCGGGAGGGGGCAAGAGCACGTGGCCGGGCCCTGCTGGCACTGGGGTCTCCCTAGCCTGACCGCACAGCAGAAGCTGGCTGGCCCCTTGAGCTGACTGCTCGACTGACCCAGGGGAGGCTGTCTGCTCTCCTCCGCCTCAGTGCACACACCTCTCTCTCCCACGGTCCCAAGACAGGAGTTTGTAGTGAGTACGCTCTCTGCCACAGCACCCTCCTGTCCCTGACACTGAAGTGTCACGTGGGCAGATCGTGCAAGGGGCTGATCTGCAGTTGACAGATAGGTTTGTGCCATTCCTACTTGCTGATTTAATCTAAAGAGACAGAAAGCCCAAGGAGAGATTGTGGTGTGATCTAGAAAAATTCAAACTAAGTAGTTTCATGTGTTCAACCTTTGGATACTATCTGCCTTTCAGTTCTCCAAAATGGCTCACGAGAGTAAACAGTGAAGGCAGACTTGGTGACTTTTTCCTTCTTTCTTATTCTTCCTCCCCAGGCAGCTGTGTCTGTGTGCGCATCTTGGACAAGCAGGGCCCACTGGGAACGATGCCACCACCATCAGATATCGTCAAAGTGGCCATTGAGTGGCCAGGTGCTAATGCTCAGCTCCTTGAAATCGACCAGGTAAGCTCCTGGAATGGGAAACAGCGAAGCAAGGAGGGGGATCTGGGACGAGCATGGCAGAGGGTGTCTTTAGGGATGGGGACCACTGGCATCAGGAGTAAGAAGCAGCAACAGGAAAGCTGAGGCCCGTCCCGCCCTGTGGAAGGTTGGTTACCAGGGCTTGGGAGAGCTGCCTGTCTCCGCAGCATGAGCTCTCAGGGACAAAGTCTGTGCCCAGGCCCCAGGAAGATGCTGCTCGGCAGCCCGCCGTCAGAACCCAGGCTCGAGGAGGCTGTGGTTGAAAGCACCCTCTTTCTCTGTTTCAGAAACGGCCCCTGGCATCCATCATCAGGGAGGTGTGCGATGGGTAAGTTGAAGCTCCTTGTCGTGGATGACGGCAGGCTGCAGACCGAGCGGCGCTGCCAGGTCTGGAGTTACTTCTGCCGCAGGCCCTGCGGTTGGCCAGGCCCCCGGTCCGGGGCTCTCGTGTACCGCTGTCTTACGAAGGAGGCGCAGCTGATGAGGGTACCCTTAGACCTCTGTGAACCCTTGGTTCCCCCTTCAGGTCCACGGGTGCCCTGCCTGAGGTCCCGGCGGGGTCTGAGGCCCACGCCGAATTGTGCGTGCCTCCTTTGGTGGCGCCAATCTTACAAGGTTATTGGTAGCCTGGAGGAGGTTATTTTTTTTCAATATTTCAACCTGAAGCTTTGATTTTTGTCCCCTGGTCCTCCAAACATGCCACCCGATCCCTTGAGCAACTCTGTTGAAATTATGTACCTGCAGCCTCTAGAAAGGCCCAGAGGGGGGCCCACCGGGCTGCCCTGTCTCTCTCTCCCACAGGTGGTCATTGCCGAACCCGGAATATTACACCCTGCGCTACGCGGACGGGCCCCAGCTCTACATCACCGAGCAGGTCAGTACCGGGAGCTGCGGATCAGGACAGGCCTTGCTTTGCAGTGAGCGACCCAAGGAGACCACGCTGTTGGCCTCACTTACATCCAGGTAGCTTCTACACCTTGGGGACGGAGCCACTTCCTGGGCAGACCCGGGAGCACCAGCCTTGTTCTCCACTCCTGGCTGGGACACCGTGGTTGTACTTCCTGGGAGCCCAGGGCACTTCAGGAGAGGGTCTTAGAAGTCTGTGCCAAGAAGCAGGCAACAGGGGAGAGGGCCTGACTGGAGAGTCTCAGTTGTAACCCCTCTAAAAATGACAGAAAATTCTTTTATTTTTAAAGATTTTATTTTTATTTTATTTTTTAGAGAGAGGGGGAGAGAAACACCAATGTGTGGTTGCTTCTCATGTGCTCCTACTGGGGACCTGGCCCTCAACCCAGGCATGTGCCCTGACTGGGTGTCGAACTAGCGATCCTTTGGTTCGCAGGCTGGCGCTCAATCCACTGAGCCACATCAGCCAGGGCAAAAAATTCAACTTGCTTACACAATTTTAATATTTTATCTCAGTTGTTCTTTTTTCCCCTCTGTTCCCCAGACTCGCAGTGACATTAAGAATGGGACAATCTTACAGTTGGCTGTCTCCCCGGTAGGTACTCCGCTTGCCTTCCGTAGGAATTGATTTATTTAACAAGCATCCACCCTGGGCGAAGACTGTGGGAACTAACAAGTCATTCTGTGCTCTCACAGCCTGGTTGGGCGGTAAACAAACAAGTACAGCGTATGGCCTTTCTGAAGGGTCTTGACGGAAAGTTGCTAAGGGAGCTGTAGGGACTCGGAAAAGGGACCTTCTGACTCAGCCTGTGGGTTCCCAGAAAGGCTCCCCAGAGACTGGAACGCGTAGCTCAGACGTTGAAGGCTGAGCAAGGATAGCTGAAGAGGGAAGAAGATGAAAAGAGCTCCAAGCAGAGACATGGGCTTTGTTTGGGGAAGGGGGCGTACAGCGTGGCTGAGGGTCTGTGGCAGCCGGTGAGAAGCCAGATCCTGAAGTTCCTGGTGGCCTGTTCTGGGTTCGGATCTTACCTAGAAGGGAAGGTGGAAACACTGGAAGGTTTGAGCAGGAAGGTACATTATGTTTAGATTTATATTTGAGAAAGATCACTTTAGTGATACGGTAGAAGATGGGCCAAGAAAAGGAAGATGGGTGGCAGGAAGAATCTTCTAAGAAACTAGTGAGGGAATTAATAGCCCGTGAAGGCAGATGGCAGTGGAGACGAAAGGATGGTCATGAAGAAGATCTAGAGGTCAACTGGATGAACGTGGTGACACCCGGGCTGTGGAAGGAAAGCAGAGGCGCCAAGTGACCCCTGATTTCTGCAAAAGCAGCCTGTAAAGGCAAGTGAGGAAGCAAGCAGAGGGGCAGGAAGAGAAGCAGGAGTGAGAAAGGGCGTGTGTGCCGAGGGCAGGCAGGGTGCTGAGACGGAAGGAGATGTGGTCCTCACGTGGCAGAGATCAAGCACCCAAGAGCAGATAGGCTGCCTGTGGACGCGGGCCGTCAGCCGGTCGCTGCTGAGTGGGCTTCCTGTGAACCGCTCTGGGAGGGTGAGCTGGGTTGCTGGGAGTAGAAAGCAGTGAAAAAGTGAGAACCTTGACTTTACCACATTATCAAGAAACTTGGTTATAAAAGGAAGTAAGATGGAGACCATAGTAACTCAGAAATGTGGAGTCCAAAAGGCGTGGTTTTCGAAAGAGGTAGAACATTCGAGTGCTTCAGAAACTAGATTTTGACAAAGATGCAGTGAAAGGTCTCCGTCCCAGTCCCGTCCCTCTTCCTCGCCTCCTCGGACCCTTCGAGGTTAACTTGTTGCAGTTTCTTATGCGTCCTTGAACATACGTTAAGGTCGACGAGAGGCAGGCTGACAGTGCAGGAAGGAGGGGGCAGTTCACGGAACAGGGCCCTCCGGGGTCAGGACAGAGGAGCCCAAAGCCCAGGCGGAGGGATGCGCCCTGCCTGCTCCGCCCGGGAAGAAGAGAGTCGATGCAGGCAGAGCCAAGGTGCCTGTGCAGAAGGGCGGCCTGAAAATGAAGGGCATGGTGGCGCCTGTTTTCTTGACCAGCGAGACTGGTTTGACTGAGGAAGGGAATGGCAGCCAGCGTTTCCTGAACGCCTGTGTTTTGCCAAACACTTTGCATGCGTTGGGTCTGTTCCCCCTGACCGGCACCCGATGGGATGGGCACTCCTGACAGCCCCACGTGGCAGACGAGCAAACCGAGACTTGAAGAGGTAAGATGACTCGCCACCCCACTAAAATCGTGGCAGGGTCGGTGCTCCCACCCAGGCCTGCCGGACCCCTGGCCAGTCTTCTTACCATCACGTTCTGCTTCCCTCTCTTCTGAGCTCAACTTAGGGACTTCATTGTTCCCCCTCAGCTCTGCTAATTTAATGTCACAGTCTGGGAGTCACTCGCTTTCACGGAAGCAGCATTTTACAGACCTCTCCCACGGAGCAGTCGGCTTTCCCAGGGGCACGTCTCCCTGAAGTGGGAGGCAGCCACCCAGAAACGCTGTCTCTGGAGGAACATTAGCATTTGGAGTTGGACGTTTCTAAGTGCATTGCAGACCAGTGCTCCTCAGACTGTTTTCTCCAGCGACTTTTTCTCCTGATTGTTCTCTCCAGACGCGTCCTCCTCTGTAGAGGCCCTGAAGGGTTTCTGTGTCTCGGAGAGCAGTGTGCTATTATAGGGTCATCTGGACTGTCAGAGAGGAGAGGCGAAGGGGAGCGCGGCGAACAGGCCCGACTGCTTGGCCAGCAGTGGGCCTGGGCTTCAGTCACTTGCTTAGCTCTGTAAGAAATGAAAACCTCAGGATCATTTTGGCTCCCAAGGCTCCCCCGTTCCGGCTGAGAGCGTGAAACGGACATACCATTGATAGAGAATGGTGAAGTGGTAAATTGCGAAGCACTGACTGTAACGCTAACAAGTTCAGCAGAAGGAAAGACCAGAGATCACTGGGGGCAGGACTGTAACCGGAGCTTGGCAGTGAGGGGAGCATCCTGCCAGGGAAATTCCCGCGCTCCGAGGGGGCTTGTCACCAGTCCTCATGGTCAGAAAGCCATTTTGAAATGAGCTACTTCCCGTTCCTTGGTATTCTTAACGTTTCCCCAGGACGACTTCTTTGAGGAGCAATGATGTAGCCTTTGAGAGAAGGTTAAAAAAAAAACTGTGAGGCTTATCACATTTTCAGATTGCAAGGGACCTTCAGGACCATCAGATTAAATTCTCCGCCCAGTGCAGGCATCCCTTCTGTAGCATCTTTGACAGATGGTTGTCTAGATTCTCCTTGACTGCTTTCAGTGATGGAGAGCTCATTACTTCCGGAGATAACCGCCGCCACGGTCTGACGGCTTTAATGAATGGAAAACTGCCCTGCACGGAACCAGCACCTGTTTCTCTGTGACTTGCCATAGATAGTGAGCTGTCATCTCCCGGGTCACTGTGTAATCCCTCGGTGGGAGTTTTTTAATCCATAGCCCAGAGTGATACAGAAAGGATACAGATGCTGTTACAGAGTTGGTCTGGGCACACTGGCAATTACTGATTGATCCAGAAAACATTTCCTTAGCAGCTCCTAAGCAGTGCAAAAACTAGTTCTGCCCCAGGTGTGGAAGTTCCCCGAGTGGCCCCTCGGGGCTGTCCGCAGAGCAGTCACCTGCCACACAGAGCAGATGGCATGTGTCTTGTTCCCACCCTCGCAGTCCCGGGCCGCACGGCAGCTGATGGAGAGGACCCAGTCGTCCAACATGGAGACCCGGCTGGACGCCATGAAGGAGCTGGCCAAACTCTCTGCTGACGTGACCTTCGCCACCGAGTTCATCAACATGGACGGCATCGTGGTGCTCACTCGGCTCGTGGAGAGTGGAACCAAGCTCTTGTCCCAGTGAGTGTTGCTGAGGTCTCGTGTGTGGCTTTCAGGGGCACGCTGCTCTCCGCAGAGCATCCGACTCCCATTCCCGTTGAGTCGGACAAGTTTCCGGAACGCCGTCTGCTCACAGAGCAGCGTGCCGAGCGCTAGAGCGTACGCAGAGGGACTGAGCTCATCACTGTGGTCCTGCATCTTAGAGTCTAGCTGGGCTCTCACTCAAAGCAGTACTGTGCCGAGTGAGCAGGGAAAATAGGGGCCACAGAACCCAGGCAGAGAGAGGTCAGCTCGTGACAGGCCTGTACGTTTGTGGCAGGTGGTTGGCCTGAGGGAGGTTAGCGAGCAGACTGCCGTTGCCGACCAGAACAGGTGTCTGTCTGTTCTTAACCTCCCCCTGCCTCCCTGCCTCTCCAGTCACCCCCACTTCGCACGCACACACGCGGGCCTTCCTCTGCGTTTACCATAGGCTACCCCCTACCCATTCGCTGTCCCCCTACCGCCCCTTTTCACAGGGCAGAGGAGATCCAGAGCTTGGTGATACACCACGACCATCTTTTTGCAGCTCCAGCGCTCAGATGAATGTGGTGGGAAGCTATGCGTTGTCGTGATCAGCAGGGAATAAACAGATGTTTAGTTTGCCTTCTGAGCCTCTGGAGCCTAAGCCGGCAGACAGGGAGTCAGAAATCTTTCAGCCAGTGGATCAGCTCTTGAAATTTTCAGCCAAACCAAGCAACTAATCATGGGTATTTGTTTCAGTCCTAGGAAATCTTAAAGCTCTCACCATCATCAGCATTGGCCCAAAGTCCTGCAGTCTCCCGAGAGTGTAGGATTAGAGGGGCCTTCGTTTCCGCCCCTTTAAAATGGGGATGATACCTACTTGCAGTATTGTCATGAGGAGCACTGTTAATGCAGATGGATCCGAACACGCTTTGTACATGGGAGTATAGTTTGTTAAGTGCAATGTGCACTGCAGAAATTAAAGATTTAATGTATAAAGAGGAGAGACAGAGGAGAGAAAATATTTTCATCCTCACTCCCCATCAGCTTGGTGCTAAGGGCTTTGCATACATTGTCATCTCGCTCCGCCCGCCACCCCGTGAGATTAACATGAGTTTACAGAGGAAGTAGTTGAGGTTTGAAAAGATAAAACTTGCACGGCTAGTAAACAACTGAACAGAAATCGAACCCACGTCCAAAGTCTGTACTCTCTCTCCTGCACTCCGCTGCCTCTAGGCCTGATGGTGGGCCCGGGTCATGAGCTTCCTTAGCACCTCTGCCAAGTGCTAGGTTCGACCAAGGCCTGGTAGCCTTCTTGTTCTCGGGCAGCGGTTAAGTGATTGTGTCTCCTGAGACGAGGCAGTTCAGAGGAGGAAAGCCGAGTCACGCAGCAGCCTCGTGTCGCCAGTGACAGGCGCTTGGGCAGAATCTGCTCCCTGCCTGCCCAGGTGTGCACGAGGGCGCTGACTCCGAGTCGTATCGACTGATTGCTCGTGTGGTGCTCACACTGAGATCCGTCCCCCGTTGTGGCTGCCTTCCCACCTGTTCCCAGTTTTGAATCTTTGTGTTACTGTTTGTGTGTTTTGCGCATGTCTCAGCTACAGTGAGATGCTGGCATTCACCCTGACTGCCTTCTTAGAGCTCATGGACCATGGCATTGTCTCCTGGGACATGGTGTCCATCACCTTCATTAAGCAGGTGAGGCCTCCCACACTCCGTCTTTCTCTCCTCCTCCTGCCGCCAGCTGTTCTCCGGGCTAAAGTGGCGCTCGGCACTGCGGCATTTTGTGAGGGTCAGCTTTCTGTCCCTGAGGCCAGATTTTTCATGTTCAAGCTCAGGCCGTCCTGGGGCTTGGGGTAGACCAACTCTTCGGTGCCCTCAGGGCCTGCCCTGAGAAGATGGAACTGGGCTCTCAGAGCTGCCTCGGGCCAAAGCAGCACCAGCCATCAGCCAGTGCCATCCCCAGGTCTTCTGACCTGCCTCCTGACTCCCCCTTCTGTCTGAGGAAAAGTGTTCATGGCATCTGCCCTGTATTTACAAGTGTGCTTTCTGCTTACAAATCTGCCGGGAGCCTGTTTGGACTGTCAGATTAGACTCAGCCGGTGGGAGTGGAGACTTCTGGTTTGGCCCTCCTCTCTTCCATGAGAAGGGCCGACATCAGTGCCGGAAACTGAGCAAACACCAGGGAATACTATGTCTTGACCTAGAATCCCACCTGTCGTTGGCTTGGGACTTAGGGAACATCCTGGTGCCGGCACTGTTTCGGCAAAAGGGAACTGGCACGTGTCAGGATGCTGCCGTGGGGATTGAGAAGGGGGGTTAGATGGCGAGACTTTGCATGTCCTCTCCGCCTCCCCACGGCTCTGCCGGTCTGCGCATGTGTGGGAACACGGCGCACGTCGGGAGGAGAGCACCCGGAGGAGGCGCAGTGAAACCCCAGTGTCTGTCAGCGGGATCCTCTGCTGCCTGCAGTCACCTTGTCCCACCTGAACCCTTGTTTGGAAAGCAAAGGATTAAGCCCTTAGATTTTGAGGAAACACAGTTGACTGGATACCGTACTTTGAAACCGAGTTATCCCTGCCTAGGGAATCCCGGGCACATTGGCCAAGGTAGCCATAACCCAGGTACCTGATGTGGGCAGCAGGCCTGAAAGGAGAGAGCCTCCTCGGGCTAGCGTCAGGGGCCTCCGCCGTCCAGCTCCCACGGGCCCTGCGCTTCCCGACTGATTTGCTCCTGTCCGGCTGCAGATTGCAGGGTACGTGAGCCAGCCCATGGTAGACGTGTCCATCCTCCAGAGGTCCCTGGCCATCCTGGAGAGCATGGTCCTGAACAGCCAGAGTCTGTACCAGAAGATAGCAGAGGAAATCACCGTGGGACAGCTCATCTCTCACCTGCAGGTGTGAGTAAGAGCCCCTGCCCCCGCCTTCTTCCCTGGCTCTTCTCCCCTCTCACTCCGCTCGGTCTTCCATTCCCCCTTCTGCTTTGCGGGTGTTCCCAGCTGCTGGTCTGCCTGCTCATTCATCCATCACCGCTTCCGCACTACGCAGCTTCCTTCCGCAATTCAGACCTGAGGATGCCCTGCCCCTGCGTAAAATGCTCTGTAACTCTCCTTGCCCCTTAGGGTAAAGCAGAGTTTCTCCCAATCTTCCTTTGCCACTGCGATACCAGACAGAAGTCGATGCTTTCCTGTCTGGGCCAAATAGTCTCTGTTTGTACCTATGAAGATTATGTTTACATAAAATACTCGATTTCTTATCATCTGTGTCCCATTTTAAACAGAGCTCTCTGGGAACAGGGGCCAATCATTTCTGTATCCCCTGCTCAGATTTAAGAAGCTCATTAGCATCCGTTGAATGAACACTTTTAAGGTTTTTGAGACTTAGCCTCCGATTATTACTTGATTACCATCCCTAAGCGTCACCTGGTCACTCTTCTCATCTCTTCTGCCTTCTCTCTCCATTGGCACAGCTCCAACCAGGAAATCCAGACCTACGCCATCGCCCTGATCAACGCGCTGTTTCTGAAGGCACCTGAGGACAAGAGACAGGTCTGTCGCTGCCTGTGCAAGCTTTTCACCTGGGCTCTTCCAGGAGAAGAGTTCTCACCCACCCTCCCTTCGCTCTGCAGAGCAGAGAGCCAGCCGTTTTCCCAGGCCCTTCCTCTGCCCCTCTGTGGGCCGAGCCCATCGGAGCGGCTCCGCTGAGGAGGACCCAGGGGAAAGTCAGCCGGGAAACCTGCTGGGGGCTAGGCTAGGGCAGGAGCCTGCGAGCTTGCTCCTCTCAAGGGCCAGAGAGTACATATTGCTCGCTTTGTGGGCCATACGGTCCATGTGGCACCTACTTAACCTTGCCGTTGTGGCCAGAAGCGTCCCCAGACCGGTAAGCGAATGAGCGTGGCTGTCTTCCCACGAGACCTTATTTACACAAACAGGCAACCAGCCTAAATTTGGCCTTAGTTTGCCAGCCCCCTGGTTAGAGAATCGGGGAGGGAGAGGAGACCTTCTGGGCGTCACTGTTGAGTCCCAGGAGAGCAAGACAAACGGGAGCCTTACTTACGGAAGCAAGAGCAGAGGGACTTAGCACGAAGTTCCCTGCGTAGAGACCCTCTGATCCAGGTTCTAAACTTCCTTCTTCCCCTCTGCGTTAGCCATGTGGCACTGTGCAAGTGGCTGCACTTCTCTGAGCCCCAGTTTCCTCACCTGTGACGTGGGAGCAACCACACCTGCTTCGTTTACTTCATAAGGATGTCAGGAGGCCAACCAGACCCCTGTTTTACAAGGAGGACATCGGGAATCAGCTGGGCAGGCGAAGAAGCACTGCCTAAGGGTCCAGGGCTTTGAGGCTGAGTCCACTTCCCGCTGCCGGCTGGGACCTGCGTTAACCTCTCTGGGTCTCAGTTTGTCTTTCTGTCCAGTGAAGGGGCCAGATTAAAAGATCTCTAAGGGCCTTTCCAACGCTAACCCTCTACATTTCTCTGGGAGGAAAAGCCTCAGTTGTGGGCAAAAGAAAGGCTTTTTGGTTGTCTGTCAGTGCCCTGGGCTCGGTCAGGTGAAATTCACGGGGGACCACGTACCAAGCTCTTGGTGGACTCTAGTGGGAGGACTGGGGGCGTCTGTGGTTCTGTCTGTCTGTCTTTCTTGGATGGCTTTGCTCCGTTAATGTCTCCCCTGCTGGTCCTGTTCTGAACGTAAGCCGAAAGCTCATTCTTCCATCTGCTTCTCTCTGTGCTTTTTGCTTTCTGCCGGCAGGACAAGCACCTTAATCCGCTAGACCTGCCTGTCACTGTAAGTAGCACCGCTGTGTGGAAAGGGCCCCCGCTCTCATCTGGGTGGGGAGATCACAGCTGGGCAAGAATCTCACATCTGCTCGGATGTTCAGGGAACTCAAGACACAGGACAGGTTGTGTGCTGTAAATCTCATTTGTCTGGACACCGGGGGACGCAGTGCAGATTAGAGCCACATAGAGGATTAAGATGAAGCCTGTCCCAGGGAATGTGGCCCAGTCTTCCCTTCGTAACTTGCCTTTACGCGGTCACATCCGTGGGTCGGCCCGGGAAGATCAGACTCAGAAACGGCCCGTGGCTTTCATCTAAGTGATGCCATGACGTATCACCTCCCACCCTGATACAGTGAAGTGTGAAGGTAAAGCCATGCCCTTTTGGACATGGACTGGACCTTGGGGATTTGAGAAGGTGTAGACAGTTGACAAGGGGGAAGTTGGGTGCTCATTTCCTGTGAGAGGGAGCTGAGAGAGAGGCCAGCCTCGCAGGGATCTGAAAGAGGATGAGTGCTTCCCTTCCTGCTCCCCGCCCTCCCCTTCAGCCCCACAGAGAAGCCTTTGGTCTGAGGCCTTTATATTCTAGCCATAGACCACTGTTAGCTGCCTCGTTATGGTCCACAGCAAGACTTAATCTCAAGCTGACCTCCTGTAGCTACCAAAGGAGTTTCTAGGCCACCCTCCTCCTCCCCCTCCAGCCGGTGTGTGCTCGGGGCAGGCAGAGTAAGACTCAGTGTTCCTGGCAGCATCGGCCATTTGGAATGTGGCCAGCAATCCAGACGTGAGAGGGAGGGACGGGACGCGTAGGTGCTCCTCCGTGGGAGACACGTAGCAGCTGCCTCAGGCCGATGGACTTGGAGTCCTCGGTAAATTAAATGAAGGCAGCGGTTTCGAAAGTGAAGTCATACTAATTAACGTTATAAGAAGTGACGGCTGACATTGGAAGGCAGAGTCCGAAGAATTATGAAAAGCTGTCAGAAAAATTAAAAGCATGGTAATCTGGGAGCAGTTTGTTGAGGGGAAAAGAGCTTCACATTTCAGCAGCTCCTTCAGGGTATCAGTGTCACAACCCAGAAGAATAAATGATGGTCGTTTTGATGAAGCCAAGTCCTTGGCAGTGATTAAATGGTAATCACTGCAGTCTCTTCTGAAATAAAGACGTGTACATAATGTGTTTTTAGAGGATTTGCATAAGAACGGTCAAAGTAATGGTTCTGAGAGGGCCCTTAAAGCTTCGCCCCCTGGAAGATTCACTTAAGTGGGATACTTTCCTGAGTGTGTTAAATAAATAAAGTGTTCCTGTTAAAATCGGAACCAAACATAATTTTAAAAGTGACCCTGTTATGAAAAATGACCCCAAAGCCCCCAGCACGTTCTCGAGGGCTCAGAAGTGAGCTGGGAACTGCTCTCTGGGCCGGAGTGGCCTCGCCCAGCTCCCTCTGCTGGTGAGGCGCTGGGGGGATGGAGGGGTCTCGAGGGTTCATCAGAGCCCCTTCCAGCCTGGGCAGTGAGGTGTCTGCCTGGAACAGTGACCAGTGGGTGCAGCCGGGGCCATCACGCTGCTCTGTGCTCTGTGTGCGTTGTCCGTCCCCCGGCGTCCTTGTGCCACCGTGTCTCGTGTCCCCCCCCCCCCCCCCCGGCTGTCTTCGTCCCTCTCTGAAGACAGTGCAGTCGACTGTGCCGCTGGGAAGGGGGGCCCTATTTGAGTGAGTTTGCACTCAAAGAAAACTGAAGGAATTTGTGAGAGTGTAAAATCCACTGGATGGTTTGTGGATTTTTTTTCTATTTGTCTACTTTTTGTTTGAAAGGAATAAAAATGTAAAAGAAAAAGCCCCTGGGCTATGACGTCACCTTCATCTTGATATTTGTTGCAGCTGTGCGCCTGCCGCCTTACCTTGCGTTTGCTTATCTTTCTCAATAGGACATGGCCAACGCGTTCGCGCAGAAGCACCTCCGGTCCATAATCCTAAATGTAAGTTTCCGGAACAAGCTGTGTTTATTTTGTTGCCATTGTTTTGTTACTATGATAACAATTATTACTGTTATATAGTCGTATTGTTATTATTGAAGTTACCGTTCAGCGGGGAGGACACTCAGAGGGAACTTACCAATAGGCACTAAACACTTTCTTCAAGTGGAGAGCTTTTTTTTTAATCCTCAGAAAGTCTTCTGGAGCTCTCTCCAGGAGGCTGACTGGCCCACCAGCAATTGCTCGTCGTCCTGCAAATCCAAAATTTTTTTCTGGGGGAATGTGTTAAAATAGGCACCCAGAAGGAAAGCAGCTCGTTGAACTAACACTGGCTGTAAACCTGAGCTGTGTGGGCACTGGCAGGGGTGAGTAAGACAGAGTGTGTTTGCTCTCCAAGGCCTTCCTGTCCGGTAGGAAGACAAGTGGCCATAGCACCACGTGGTCGGGTTCCGCAGAGGCTCGTGGCCTGGGAGATTTCAGAGGAGGGGCAGTGAGTCCTGCGTTGAACGGAGGTGTCAGGAAGCCTTTGGAGGAATAGCTTCAGGTGAGGCTGAGGACTAGCGAGCAGACCAAGAAGAAAAGGATTTCGGGAAGGCGGCGCCGGGACCTAGACAGTATGTGTGAAGCAAGGGGGTTTCTGGTAGGACCGCAGAGGGGGCAAGAAGACCAGATCAAGGGGGGTCTTAGTCTTTTTCCTGTGGGCAGGTGAGGGGCCTTGCGTTTCAGGAAGACCACACCCCAAGGTCTGCACGTTTCCTGAGGGGTGTGTGAGGGAGCAGAGTAGAGCAGGGGTGCTGAGGAGTGGGGGGCCTCTGGAAAGAGGTCTGCTTCCTGATCACCAGGGTGGTGATTTGGGGTGGGAGGGATCTGCGGTGGGGGTGGTGGGAGCTGGGACAGAGAGCCAAGGATGTGGGTTAAAGGAGGCCATTTTATCAATTGTCAAAAACCAGGGAGAACTGGGAGACCACAGTGCAGGGAATAATAGGAGAAATTTAGAGTCAAGTGTGAAAAACTTAGTAGTTCTGTCCATGAACTTTGGAGTGACCAACCCCCACTCTGCCATTAGCCAGTTTTTGATCTTGCGCAATTCACTTAATCTCTGTGGCCTTGTAGTTGCTCTTCCAGACTGAGGCTAAATGAGCTAATATGTATTCCGTGCTAGGCAGGCTGCCTGGCGTGTAGTCAGCGCTGTGCTTGCATTGGCGGTTCTTTGTGAACCAGATGCAAAGGTGGCAGAATTCAAGCAGCGAGCTCCGAGTATGAAGTCCAGTGGTCGGCTGGTCTAAATATGCAGAGCCTATCCGGCCTCAGTGCTCAGAGCCAGCCCTTGCATGCGGGCCACTTCCCTGGTCACGGCCCCATGGCCCGCCTGGAAGGAGGAACCTCAGCTAATGCTCAAGCACTCTGCCCGCAAGTGGCGGAGAGCACATGGCTTCCCCGGCATCCTTCACATTCCTGAGCAGCCGTCCTCTGTAGGGTAGGGGGGCAGGGTGCTCCTCAGGGAAATTTAATGACGTCTGAGGCTTATTATTTACTCGAATGGGGTTAGAAGTTCAGCTCATCCCTGGACAAACCTTGTGTCAAGGCTGAAATTCCAGTACAGAAGACAGTTCCGTGTCAGGGCTGGGATTTAAATAGTCCAGTAGGAGATGCTTAATGCAAGCTCCCTTCAGTCCACGAGTTTAACTGCATCGAGTCAGAGAACGCAGTCCTTGAGGTGTCTGACAGTCAAATAAGATGCCACCTAAAACCTCTGAGACCACAACCCACCCACCCGACCGGAGCTGAACTTCTTTAAGCCATTGAGGGCTACGGTGGTTGCCTTTCCCCTGTGGTGTGTCTGAGAAAGGGGGTTAAAGTGAATGAGCACCAACAGCACATGAACTTGAGCGCCTCTTTAAAGTGGTTGGATGAATTCTGGAGAGGCGAGGAAGAAGGAGCAGGGATAGGCAGGTAGGGAGGAAGTGGAGTAGCAGAGGGAGGGGACACAGAGAAAGGAGGCGGCTCGGAGTGGGGCAAAGAAGAGGTGCAGGGAGGACAGCAGGGCGGTGGCGGAGAA